>JARFOD010117894.1:0-14805 GCA_031763545.1 Mopalia muscosa | reverse complement strand
GACGACAATTCCCGCTTTGTATCGTAGATTTGTTTTTCAGCTCTCAAAGGTTGATGGTGCTCTATCAATATGTCTGCCGGGAAGGAACATCTTCCACTCCCGTATTGTATACACAAAGACAGCAGCTGAGGAATTCTTCGAATCACTAATAACGCCAAAAAACAGGATTCCTTATTCCAATCACCAATAGCGACAAAAAAAACGGAATTCGTTATTCGAAAAACGACGAAAAACGGGATTCGTTATTCGATTCACGAATCACGACAAAAAAAAAACGGGATTCGTTATTCGAATCGCGAAAAAAAAAACCAGAACTCGTTATTAAACATCAAAGATTGATGGTGCCTCTCAAATATATTTTCCTTATATGCCAGATGGCGACAGACGAATACGAACAAGTGAACTTTTCATCACATCGAATTAAGATTAGTAGGCCGGCACGCTAACCATTGCCTTCCCGCTCTGTACAGTAGGTTTTTTTCAGCTCTCAAAGGTTGATAGTACTCTAACAATATATCTGCCCGGAGGGAGCGTCTCCCCACCCCGTTTTGTGAACACAAAGATAGCCGCTGACCCATTCTTCTAATCACGAAAAAGAAAAAAAAAATTTTAATATATATTTTGTAAGTGGGCGTGTTTAAGTTAATAGCATGTTGGTATACTAATATTACTTCGATGGGATGTACGGTTCACGGGTTCTTATCGGTTTGTTATCATCTGACAATTGAGTGACACATGATGTGCCAATCTGGGAGGTCTTTTTATGAGGTTTCCTACCGATTTTTCACCGCATTTATGCAAGGAACCGTGTGAAGTGGACAATCTGTCGTGATGTAATTGACAGAACACCGTTAATCACAGGGTTAAACCCAAATAAAGTAAAGAAGCGAAAAGATATTTGGGACGCATCTTTGTAAGACCAATGACCAATCCCGTTTATTGTTGGCTAGAGGATGTTGTTTTCTTTACCACGAGGGGTTAGAAAATACTTTTTCCCAACAGAGATATTTTCAAAGCAACATAAACCTTTATAAGTTAAATGGGGAATCCTGTTTTTGTCATTATTTGTGATTCGAATGAAGAATTATTATTTGTTGTCGTTATTCGTGATTCGAATAACGAATCACATTTTTTATCGAAGAATTGGTCAGCGGGTGTCTGTGTGTACACAATACAGGGTGAGAAGAAGCTCTTTGTAGGCAGATATATTGAATGAGCACAATCAACCTTTGATTGCTGAAAAACAAATGTACGATATAAGGCGGGAAGGCATTATTTGGGGAATATATTTTAGAAAGTGGCGTGCTTATTGGTAAGCGTGTCGGACTATTAAACTTACTTCGATGTGTAAAACAGTTCACAGGCTCTTAACGATTTTTTGCCGTTTGGCACATGAGCAAGAAGAGGTTGATTGGTTTGTGCCGCGAGAAATGTGCCCTTGTTATCATATTGCAAAAATAAACTTTATTCGGTGATATCTCGCTTCATAGTCTTTCCTAAGACGCCGTTATGGACTGGCTGAGTGATGTATAGACAGTTTTCAAAAGTTATTCTCTTGTATGATGGAAATGTATTTTAATGACCATTGTCACTAGAACAGACAAATATGTTGATTTCTCAAATGGTATTTAAAAGCTGTGTTACTGAAGTCCAAATCTGTTAACCCAAATATGTGTTTATATATTCCTCGTGCTTTGTGCTGTTAACCATTGTACACCTGGAGACAACAAACGATGTTGCTATACCACTTGTTGTTATCTTCTGATTTCTCAAAAACACGCAAAATAACACTAAACAAAAAATACCAAAAACATGTTCAGTTATAATTTCTGTCCATACGGTGCAATGTAATAATGTTGAACGGTAGGGAGCGTTAGGCATTATACAAATACTGCATGTTTAAGAAGTGAACCTTATGATTTGTCATAAAACGAGCAATAATTCCCAGCTGAACATCACGATGTTCAATTTCAAACATTCAGTACTTGTTTTGTAATACCGATTGTATTCGTTTGAGTGTCTAGAACACGTTTTATTGGTAGTTAACATTCGGGAAATAGACCTCCATTTTAACATTCTGTGAAAAGTAGCTGGCGTTTGTTTTACAGGAAACAAAATTCACCTTCCGGAAATTGGACGTCTGGTTCATGTGAACAGAGACGAGAAACCGTTAACAGGCGAAAGAATAGTTCTCAATGTCCACCAAATCAGGGTTCAACATTTACATTATTTCACAGTTTTCACTGCAACTATAGAAATCATTACACGTCACATATTGTGTAATGCATGGTCAATTGTTTTCTTCCATCAGAATCATTAACAACTAAACTGACAAACAGTATGGATTATAACAATGAAACTTTTTCGTATAGGACAAGTTGCTGGAAAGACCAGTAGCAACTAATGGCGTCTTTGCAAATTCGCTTACCTTATATGTGGATAGAAGAGGTGGAAATAGCAATCAACATGGATTAAGATTAATCTCGAGAATGAGCATACAAGGGTTATCAAAAATATAAACAAATTTACAACTTAATCTAATATCAAAAGTCATCGGCAAGCTGAATTGGAACTTTCTGTTCAGTCGAAATGGCGCTGTGTCTGTATAATAATGAGAGTTTGAATCAGTGAGATTTGTTTGGACTTATATTTTACTCTGACGATGTTAGGTTTGTATAAATTATTCTGAGCGCAACTATACTAACGACATTTCATTTAACGCCTTTTGCTCTAACCCTTGACAAAAGTTGGCAAGTACTGCGCTTAAATAATTTGTCTTGACGATCTACGGTAGTGAATAGGTTATTCCATTGTTAACTTATATCCCATCAGAACCTACAATTTATAATTCATGGAATCATTTATCTGATGTCGATATCCGGTCATACTGCGTCCACCGAAATACATTTACCTAATATTCATATACCTACTGAAGCCTTAATATTTAAAAGGTTTTCATGCCAACAAGATGAGTTTATTTCAAAGTATTATTCAAAATTGTTGACGCGTTATCATTAGCTGGTGTTGAAAGTGTGGCTAAAATTGAACCAGGTAGTGACTATATTGTTCCAGGATGGAATGATTATGTGAGTGAATTTCATGAATGACAGCCCGGTATAGCGGTCCAGTGTTTGATAACACGCGCACTACACGCTGACAGTTTAAATATGCCCTTCGTACATGTAAAAAGGCGTCAAATTCTATACGTGCTAACAAAATAGTTGAGGCATATCCATCAAGATGTTACGCAGAATTCTGGAAAGATGTTCTGGCTTTTAATGGTAAACTTGTGGCTCTTCCGGGCAATTTTGATTCAGGTTAAGGATACTCTAACAAAATAGTTTTACATTTCGCCGTTTTAATTCTAAATTACTGTCAATTTTGTATCACAAGTATCTATAATTATACAATTTCTGGTATCTGGTATACAAGTAACTATATTCTGAATGGTCTTTTTCTCTAGAACAATAATAGGTCAATTATTTTTTCTAAAAGTTAGAAAACATATTTTGCATTAAAAGTATATTGTTGATACCTTTGTGAAATTGCTACTTCTTTTACACCATTTACGTCAACTATTCAAATTTACATCAACATATTATACAATATATGAACCAAAAACAATTATTTAGTTTTGTCCTGTTTGTCTTAGTTTTCTTGCAATATTGTGTTAAAGATAAAAAGTCCAAAAAAATAGTCCAAATAGTGAAATTTCAATATTTTATAATTATAACTAAAAAAACGAAATATTTAAAATATCAAATATCATGTTTTAGTACTATATGTTAAGAGGAAATGTGCAGAAAATCAGTTCTATAGATATAATAATAGCTGAGCAGTAGGCATTTTCCCAAGTACTATATACGTACACCGAAAAATGAAATCAGAGAAAATGGTCAAATGTAGTTCTGATATATTTTACGGATTCGTTCCGCATGTATAACGATATTCATTGACACTCTGGAAAGACTAAACCAAAGAAAGTAATTGCATTAACGAAAATGTGAAGTGTTTTTTTTTATATTATAATACTAGGAAAGTCAGCCGAGGAATTTATGACATGCAAATTCTACATTTATACAAAAGATAACGATGCAAATTTAACTTAAATTTCGGAAAGATAGAAATATTCATGTATCTATTCAATTCATCCAACTGTTATTCACTCTGAGAGTGGTGGTAGTGATATGTCAAGACGTGAAAGTATGATAGAACTGAACATTTACATCGTTTTCGGAAACCGCGATTTGCCGATTGTTTTATTGCAAATATATATATATACACCAAATATTATTGAACAATGCTATTTTCCGATTAAGACACTAACAGGGGTAAACCCCTAGCGGCGAAAAACACTGACAGAAAGCAGTGCCAGACATCAACTTATAAACATGACCAAGAGCAGGATTTGTGTTCACAGTTTGAATAACATCCAAAACCAGTCGTTTATGTGTTTCTTTCAGTTTAATTTTGATACCACCCAACAACATCTAGCTTTTCATCTCATGCTGTGCGAAAGACATGGAGGTAAGACGGCGACGGTTTAAGTTAGACACGTCTGAGGATGTTTGAAGAAGAGTATCAAAACGAAAACACATGATTGTTGAGCGCTAGAGCGTCGCTGCAAGGCTGGGGTTTTAATGATTTTGGATATAGGTGCCAATAGAAATCCGGTATGAGGCTTGGTCATAATATAAATAATCAGCTTTATGTCGCATTGTCTCTGTATAGGCGTCCATATATAGATATAAAATGTTTTTAGATGATGTTAAACTCCCAGCGACGAACAAACAATTGCAAGATGCTGCGTTAAAAAAAGACTAAGTATTAACAAAGACAAAAATAAGACAAATAATACTGATAAATGAAAATAATCTAGATTTAGCGTGACATCACTGTGACATCCTTGAGTGATTACAGATTTAGGTCACTGTGATATCACACTTTGTTGATTCTGTGAGATCATTTATGTGAACACAGTGAGATCATTGTGGCACCAAATTCTGGACTTGGAAGGGTTGACGTATTGTACTTTCTTAATTCTGTCTCCACGACCAGCTAATCACACTTGTATTCTCACAGTGGCATTCAAGTTTTTAAAATAAAAAATATGTCTTTATACTGTCTCTGCTTGGTTTACATGGAATTATAGTTTGAAATGTAATTCTGAATGAATCCTTATACACGTTCCGCGTGTATAAGGATAGTTATTGAGACTCTAGAAAGGTTAAACCAAAGAAAGAAACTCTCAACAAATGCAGTTCAATTTCAGTAATTTAAACACCAAGTTTTTTTTTATTGGTATACTAGGAATGTCAGCCGAAGAAATTTTGACATGCGAATTCTACATTTATAGAATAACTAACGATGCAATTATACTTAAATTTCAAGAAGATAGAAATATTCATGTATCCATTCAATTCATCCAACTGCTATTTACTCTCAGAGCCGTGGCATAGTGATATGTCAACACGTAGAACTGAATACTTCCCATGTAAACAATCATTACAATCAAAACACCATTTGCTGAAAGTTTTATTGCAAATATATATAAATACAACAGATATGATTGACAAATGCTATCCGAAAAAAGACCGATTAGAGTTTTTCGTATCTAGAAACGGCTCGTCAGACCTACCGTTCTTTTTTTTGGTTTTATATGTCCAAGGAGCTGAAATAATAATATACAAACATACTGATTTCTTAAATTGATTGATTAATGGATTGATTAATTGATTGACATTTTGATTGATTGATTGATTCATTGACTGATTGATTGATTGATTGATCGATCGGTGGAACGAACGATTCATTGATTGATTGATTGATTCATTCATTCAATAATTCATTCATTCATTCATTCATTCATTCATTCATTCATTCATTCATTCACTCATCTGCTATATCTATATAGTTCTAACCGCAATTAGCTAGGTAATAATAAATAGATTATTATGGTCATGCTGTACAAACCTATATTAACTTGCAACACGTCTGTACTACTAAGTTAGACTTTTCAACGTACTATACATTCTTCTAATGAGGTTTTAACAATATTTCAAAAAGTGTTGTGTGTAGCGCCAGACTCTGGTTTGTTTTTCTGTTTGATGTTGTTGACGTTTGCCTATAAGTTAATGAACTCATCCTTCCACTTCAATGTCGAATAGAAAATGATTAAAGCAAATATCTTCTTCTGGCGGTTTGATAAAGATTTAACGTGTGATTTATTATACTTATTTGAGTCCTGTCAGCTAAATGGGTAAGGGAAACAGTCCTTGACTTTACCAGTCACAGAGACACTCTTATGTATCATAGTTCATTATCGAGGGTTTAAGGGCCGCCTAGACTCTGTAAGCTCTGAGAATGAGATAGCCTGTGTAGGCAATCTCGGCTAATTTTGTCAAATACATTTTTTCTGTCAATTTAATTGATCGATTTTGTAGATCTTAATTTGTGCCGTTTTAAAAGAGCAACAAGTCTAACAAAAATATTTTGTGGTTTTAAAATTTAAGTGTAACATCTGTCTCCCCTATCAGACAAGGATATGTAGGAATTCTACTTACATTGATTTAAATAATTTTATATCTGTGTAATTTTGGCGGTTTTAAAGTTTTATATTGTTGCTATGACTTTTTAGAGAACAAACAACTCTATTGACCAGAGCAATGCTACTGAAGCGCGGATGTTTCAATGAGCAAAGGTGCAGGGTCAATTTTGGGTGATTTTGGAAATATATTCCCGGCGAGGACGTTGACAGGATCGATATTTTTTTATTCTTTAACCAATAAAACATGGTTGTCCAGATTAGCCACTGACCCTTATTTTAACCCCAATGAGGAGATTTAAATATTGACATGCCAAACTGTTTGTGGTAATCGGATGTTGCTGTCCAGACACATACAGAAAAAACTATTACACACTACTCCAGACACACACAAAAATGAGTTTTCAATTTCAAATAAAACTCACATCTTTTAAAGTCCGCTTTGGTAAACCTGTAGTCTCTTGGTCGACATTCAACAACATGATACCCAGCCAGAAGAACACATACGACTAATATGGTTACAGTCCTCATTGTTAATTTTGTAGACAGGCTGATATACTCTTCTGAAATCAGCTTCTGGTTTGGATAAAGAAAACCACAAGGCTGTGTGTCGAATTTATTCATTGATTTAAATCAAACTGCTCAAAATGGTGTTCTTTAAAACACCGACCAATTAAGTTGAATATCAACTATAATTTGCCGTTGGACAAATTTATCTTCTCAAAGTTATATTTTTTATCAATTGTACTAAATAGCAGCTCGGTATACGTCTCGTGTCCATATACCAGTGTTCGTTTGTGCGAACTTAACAACTTGTGATTATAGTTCTTTAATTAAAACTGTCGCCCACAAACTGACAACTCAAAATTTAAACACATTTAAACATGTCCGGCGTTTGAGTCGTTTAATATGCAGAAACAAGTTGAGTACGCATGTATAATGTTCGAATTTGTTTTACAATTTAAAATATTTACATCATGTTGAAGAAAAAAAAAATGATTCTAAAATAAGCTTTTGACAATTCGGTTTGAAATCAATTTAGGAGAGAAGCATAACATTTAAATAAAGTCTTGGAATAAAACAATGAACTTACCTCCAATTCAACAGATGACACGTAATGAATTCTCATTCAGATTTACTCTCTTTATATTAGGAACAGATTAAATCGATAGATGCAATTAATACATTTTTTGTACTTATATGATTTTTCTGTCATTGTATTAGGAAATAAAACCCAACATACTTTACTGATAGGAAGTTTGCTGTCTAACTGGGGATAAAAAGTCTGAACGTAACAGCAGGTATAAGTTAGTTAACGTTGATTGCTTTTAACTCACAAGGGACGCCAACAATATCCTTTGGTTCATTTCTCTGACGCCTACATTCCACTAACGACTACGAAAATACTCGTAGTCGTTAGCGGAATAGAGTGCAGAGACGTATGGCGTGTAACTACATGTGGTATCAACACAACTAGTTTTATTTTGTAACAGTTTAATTTCATTGGTGTAATTTCTTCACGGACACGTTTACGTATCTGGCTCATTATTATCCCAACTTCAATTGAAGCTGCACTTAAGGATGTGTGTGCTAATGACTTGGGTTTACGAGAACATCGTTTTTAGTGGTTAAACTTGCAGAACATCCTCTGACTGTACATCTCCACCATGGCTTGGAGGCTACTATATGTAGCCGTTGTAAGACAATTTTCTTCCACACCGATCAGCTGGAACAAACTTGATTTCTGTCCTTGTCGATGCCATTGTAAACGCTACGAACGATTTGACAATGTGAAGGATAGACTTGTTGTTGTTGAAATTGTGCTTTTGGGGCCGTTCCTGTGATGGATTTCGCTGCCCGTCAGTCACATACTTTAATATTTTAAAAATATTCTTTTACAAACATGTGTTTATTTAATTTTCATTGCGATATTTAATTTAAAAAGGCCAAGGGAATAACAATAAATTATTAATAATAACAAAAAATAACTATTTTTCTTATAAAAGTGTTATAAAATTATTAAAGTGTGAAGTAAGATTTTGATCTATTTACAATGACTATACAATTTATTCACAGTATTTTGCTATGTTTGATTTAATGTTAATTGTCTGTAGGTACATAATAGTTAATATATATTAGGATTCCTTGTCTAGTCCCCGTCATTTCCACACAGAGCCGTCCAGAAAAAAACTACCGATTCATTGGGATAGAGAATGTTTCATTACGTTTGCTGGTTATTCTCTATCCCTACAGCAGTTGCATTATATGGAGCCTGAATCGGAACCAGTAGAAATCTGTGCCTGCAAGTGTGCTCTAAGTGGGCATTAGGGGCAGCCTACAGGTCTTCAGGCTGGGGTTGCGTATGATGTTTCACGCAGAGTTCAAGGAATCACATGTTTATCCAAAACTGTCTTCTCTGTATTGTGTTAAAATCATGGCTACTGCCAATTCGTCTTTTGATCTTGCGCATATCTGTCTGTATAGTGTGGTAATGTTGGTATCTGTAACGAGATGGATAATGTGTGCAGCATAGGAATATATAGAGGAAAAAAAATAATAACAATAGTAACAATGAACGTGGAGGTAATAATATGAATAATAATAATAACAGTAAAAACATGAGTAACAAAAATGTAAAAAAAAAAAAAAGAGAGAAAAAAAAAAGGGGAGAATCCTATCATTGATTTAGCCGAGTATTATATATCGGCCTACACAGAACATGGTATCTCCGCCTTCCTACTCTCTCCCCCCCCCCCCCCCCCCTTAATTTTAAAGGTGGAATCGAGTACGATTTCTTTGCAGCTATAGGACAGCGTGACAGGCAGACCACAAGAACATGGTATCTCCGCTGTCACGCTTCCTATTTTGAGGATTGTCTTACATTTCTTTAAGTGAGCATCTCATGCGACCTGGTTTTTTGGTTTTACAATGTTATTTTAACGGATTCGTATGCGTCATCCTCAGGGCTAATGTGACACACGGCCCACACAGAACATGGTATCTCTGGCGCCACACCACCATTTCGGGATGAGATGGATCGCTAAATGTTAAATTGTGTAATATGTTATATAATATTATATAATATTGTAGTATTCTAGGTCCTTTAAATAATCGATGATTAGCTGGTATACATGTTTTACGTTTAGGGTTAAGGATAGCCGGCAGAGTTAGTGGAATGTTAAATTGATTTAAATTGTGTTGGAGTATGCTTCTTTGGATTTTATATTTACGGCACTTTATAAATATATGCTCTATTGTTTCTTCCTCTTCGTTACATCCAGAACAAATCGACGAGGTGTTTTGATGAGTTTTGCTACATGTGCTTTTAATCCAGTTTTCCCAAGGTGTAGCCGAGTTATTATGATATCATCTCGTTTATTAGCTAATTGAAATGGACAAAGAATAAATAATTGCCATCGAGGACATGTTCTAGTGTCGGAGTGGTTCCGTTAAGAATCCCTCGTCAAATGATTGATTGGTTAGCTGACTGATTAGTTGACTGTATGGTTGGTTGCTTGTTTAGTTGTTTGGCTGAATGGCCGTCTGGATTTTTCTTTTATAACCACGGATCTCCTTTTTAGATATACCACGGATACCAAAATGATTTAGTTTGGATGGTAGGTTTGTTTGGTTAGCATGTAGTGTGGTTCGATAAATCTGGGAAAGTTATAGTGCTACAGTTTTCTTTTACTTGTATAATAAACATTAATTTCGTGGTCGATTTATTAAATGGTGTTTTATGCCACATCTATTGGCACAGAGTTTATGCTGATACAATATTATTATATCTTCAAACTTGCAATAATGTGTTTACTGCCCTGGTCAAAATGAGAAGTCAAATTTAAACTGATACATCGCTCAAAACCTCTTCTCCTTTCATACATATGTTACTACTTTAGTTCTTGTTTCTTTAAACACTCGTACCATAAATTTGCCTACATGTCATCAGCTCAGTTCGGTTCTCAATATGTGAAATAACTTAATGTTATTTGATAACATTTGTTTAAACATAGGCCATCTTCCGTTCTCTCTTCTTTCGTTTAATACAAGCATACTTTCACTCAACCCACTAAGTACTTTTCTGTCGATCATGACAAAATCTACCGAAATAGAGAATATATATCAATTGAAATAATTGGAGTTACTCATTCTACAAAACACAGACTTCATCATACTCCTGTTGATGTGACCGTTCTAATCAGATCTGTGGCAATTTAGAAAAGCAACACTGAAACATATTAGTATAAGATGGATAAATTAGCCTTTACTCAAACGGATAGTAACCCAATGCCTCAGAACTTCCAGATGACCTTTCATTCTGCTCAAGCTTGAGAGGATTTATGGACATAAATATACCCGGAGCGCCCTCTCGTGGTTAAAGACATGCAATGTCCTGCAATGTTTCAACAAATGTATAGGCAGAAGAAAATCTCCATATAATAAACACGAATGAAGCAATTGCGGTTCATATTAAGGGGCCGTAAAAGTAGGCAGAAGAAATCTGCCTGTAATGCACACCAATTGCCTGCAACGTTGGTCTAAAAACCCTAGATCTGCCCAGATCGACGGACATATAGATATATATATATATATAAATATATTTATATATATATATATAGAGTATATATCCAATTGTCCAGAAACCTCCACTCAATTACATTACATCAATACTAAATAATCCACCAAAAACAAATTTCCAGGACCAGAACAAATAAAACAAGACAAAACACATTTTTTCATAAGTTCATAATGGGGGGTCTTACGCCTACTGGTTACGCGGTACGGATAGTGTAAATTACCGAGACTGATGTAAACTCCTGTTTTGCAATCACTTTGACGTAGAAACTGAAACAATGGTGTACATATTTCAAGCAGCATCGACTGTGGAGTCAGTGGAAGTCACAACAATCCCTCAGATATGCATAAGCAGCATAACCAAGATAGCTATTTAATACTCCGTCCCATCATGTCGGAACAGTCCGAAGCGGAAAAGGGCGAACTTATTCTACGATCGGAAAATGTGTTACAAAATGTGTTTGTCTTGTGAGCCGACCCTGTGCTGGCTAAGAGGGTAATTAATACCTGTGTATTTACATGATTAACGTTGATTCCATTCACGGAAAAATAACCACGTGGTATTCACATGATTTTACGTTATTAACATTCAGTACAGTTAACAACATGGTAATCACATGATTTTTTGGTTGTTTCACTCACGTTGTATAAACCACATAGTATCCACGTGTTTTTAGAGTTGTTTAATTCGGGTCAAATTAAACAGGTGATAATTACATGGTTTTATGAGAGTTATATTCATGTTACATTAATAATGTTGTATTCACATGGTTTAAGCTATTTTCACGTCGAACTTAAGACGTGGTATTCACATGGTTTTCTGATGGTACCATTCACGAAAAATTTATCACATGGTATTTGCATGTTTTACCTTGGTTCCATGCATGCCAACTTAACCACAAGGTATTCACATATCTTTTTGATGGATCTTACCACAAGATATTAATTACGTTTTTTTTAAGTATTCATATGGTTTTCTCGTGCCTTTGCTAGTTCCCAGTATACCACCAGTAAAGCAGGGGTTTTGGTGACGTGTGATTGCTGGGAAGGCTCCGTTCTGAGTACACCTTTTTCAGAAAATTCCCAGGTAGAGGAACTTGTAATAAAGCATCATCTACTTTTATATTACAGATATGGACCATGAGCAAAAGGAAAATAGTGATTCCTACTTATATAAAAACATGACAACTTACAACTCTGTATGTACTTATGAATAACGTCCATGCACATCTTGGACGTTGGAGAAGATATACTTTATAAATATTAGGACCAATAATCGCCAAATTAAATTGACAGTGCCATGACATTTGTTGTATTAGAATAACGGTTTTTGTGAATAGCTACATGCTGCTATGTTTTTGGTGTGGATCTTTTTAATGCTGGAAAACGCGGAATACGGGGATCAAACTATTTGAATATTGTACCCCAAACGGGCCACTTCTCGCTTGAGTTGATCCTTATCATTATCGTTTATATTTTCACACGAACGAAACGATATACTACTTAATGGGCTATCATTCCTGTTTTCGCTGATATTAAATCACAGTCTCGAAATGCAGCGCAATGAAGATGTTTGAAGACGTGTATTTGGATAGCTTTTGAAATGACATCGTCTGTAAGATTACAACCACGAAACACAATTTTTCTTAAATAGCTAGCATTCACTAGCATGGCGGCGAGCTCTCCTTCAGAAAATAAGATTCAGTTTGCATTTACTTCTAAGTTGACAAGATGTTTAAAACACACAGCAGGATTGTCAGTAACATGACATTGCTCTGACTCCTCGTCCATCAGAGAAATCTCAAGCGATTCTAGGTTTAGACATAGTGTCCCTATTGTCATCACACTGATGTACGACACATTGTCTAAACACAAAGTCTTCAGATTATTACCCGATTTGATAAGAACAGGGAGTAAATATTTGGTAAAGTTTTAAGGTATATCTCTCGTCTCGACTTGCAAAACTTTAAGATATCCCAATTCAGACATATGGCTTAAAGATGTAGGATCAGTTAAATTCAACAAACGAAGATCAGTTAGGTAAGGACAACATCTTAAAGTCAGATCCAGACGCAGTTTTTTGATGAGCGCGCTAACAGAACTGTCAAATCTAAAATTAATGTTTAGTTTTAATAAAAAGATAACCCAATCAGGGAGAACATATTTCGTTGATACTCTTTACCGTACATCCATTTTGTATCTCCCCGTGGTAATCAAACAATTGCAGGCTCCTTTGACTCTGTAACAAGGCCGCAGCAGCATCCACAACAATATCAACCTCATGACAGTTAAGTATTTTCAGTTTGGGAAATCCTAACCTTTTGGATATATCTTCGAACCCTTGAGAATCATAATCTGACGTTAGATTAGTCCAGTGGCTCGTAATATTCAGTTCAAGAAACTGGGGACAGTTTTCAGAAATAGCTTTCAAAACTACATGATTAATGGGTGAACTGGGTACAGTCAGCGTCACAAGCTCTGGTAGATTAGAGATTATCGAACAAAGGCAAATTCCGTCAGTCATCAGGTCTACTATGTTCAAGTCGGTCAGTTTCTGAAAGAAATACAAGACAGTGCTAACTTTAATGCAGGGCATTTGTTTACAAGGTAGAAGGTTAGCAAGTTTCACTATTATTTTTGATTTGCATAAATAACCTTCCAAAATTCAGAAAAGTTCCAACGCTTGTTTTATACAAGAACAATGCTCGCAAAAGGTCGACAACAACGACGGTAATTACCGAAATCATTCAAATGTACGAGTGTGCGGTAATTAATGCAATAACAAGGAAAACGACAGGTAGACAAATATGCACCACTTGAAAAACTATCTGAAAGAGTTTGGGAGTGGGAATGCCACTTTTCCAATACAATATTTCCTTCAACACGCTAACAATCGTTAACATATTGTATCATTAAAAACAAAGACAGAAAACCAGAGCCGAAAAAAACCTGGTAATCTGGTGTGATGGTCCCAATAATTTCCAACATCTTGTCAATGACTCTATGGTTTGTGCTAACTGAAAATGTAATTCATAGTTTGAGAATAAATATTTTAATTTAAATGTCATCTACAGGAAGAAGCATTTTAATAGGGTATACTATTGAATAGGGGACATGGATAACATTGGTGAGATGGACAACATTGGCGAGATTGACACCATTCTGAGACGGACAACATTGTAAGATAAACAACATTGGTGAGATGGACAACACTTTCGAGATAGACAACATTGGTGAGATTGACAACTTTGATGAAATGGACAATGTTAACGACATGGACAACATTGATGAGATGGACAATATTAACGACATGGACAACATTGAAGATATGGACAATATTGTGAAATGGACAAGATTGGTGCCATGGACAACCTTGAAGAGATGGACAAGGTTTCTGAGCAGGATAAAATTTGACGCACAACATTGTGAGATGGACAAGATTGTGGAAATGGACAACATTTGTGAGATGGACAACATTGAAGAGATGGACGAGATTTCTGAGCTGGATAAAATTGGATCGACAACACTGTCAGAAGGACAACTTTGGTGAAATGGACAACATTGTGAGATTGACAACATTGATGAGATGGACAACATTGTGCGATGGAGAACATTGGTCAAATGGACAACATTGTCGAGATGGACAACATTGTCGGGATAGACATTGCCTAAATTGATAACATGGT
>JARFOD010117883.1:0-14806 GCA_031763545.1 Mopalia muscosa | reverse complement strand
CTAGACCATGTAGGGAAGCTTTGAATAAAATATTAATGTGATTGGAGCAGCAGTTTCTGAGATATAGTGATAACAAGTATTGTTATGAGACAGATGGATGGACGGATGGACCACAGAGAGTGATGAGAGTAGATGAAAAAAGCATTATCCACAAAAAGACAACCATCTGTATTACCAAGCAATCCAATTAGCATAGCCCTTAATAAGTTAATTTAAAAGGTTGAACTGATGCCATTTGAAAATACAGCAGTTACATGTAAATCACCTAGTTGTGGCTGTCCCTTATTGTCTGCACTGGGGGATGCTTCAATAGCCTATAAAGCTGAAAGTAAGGGTTCCAACCCTAATAAAGTGAAACAACAAAAAACAACCATTTGTACAGATTTTTCAAAACCGCATGTCAGCTGAAAACATGCTTAATGTATGTGTTACTCAAAGATCTATTTGATACATGTATGTATACAACAGTTTAACATTCCGCTTGGATGACCAAGCTTGTGTATACACCATGTTGTTATAGATGCCTTCCAATACATTCATAAGCAAAGGACACACTGGTGACCGCAAATATTTTAGAACAATGACGTCAGTCCCACCTGTTAAATTAACTAATTATCAGCTATGGTTACCCAAATGCAACACAGATGTTTGTCTTTGAAAATATGCAAAAATAATAACAAGTTTACGTAAAAAAAACAGCTGTCTTTTCCTTTAATAACACTATTAAGGTAACAAATGATGCCATTGTGCTTAACCTGCTAATGACCACTCATCACATACACAGCTAATGGGGACATGTGTACCTACATGTACATGAAGTTAAACTACAATGATAGAAACAATAAATAACGCAGTTTATAAGTAAATTATTTACAACACATACAGCAGTTCGTTAGGAAACGAGCACAGGTCTTTAATTAATTGATGAAATTGTGCTAATGTCCAGTACATAGTTAAGGTGTTTCAAGCACTTGTGAGAAGGTACTTCAACTCATTTTAATCTAGTTAAGGTATATCTTTACCTTCGTTAATTTTAGCCTCATTTCACAATATTACAGTAGCAAACTTCGAAAAGCCTTATTTTTCATTTTTAACACAGTGCGGATGGTAACAATATATTTGTTTGTTTGAATCAAACAAATGCGCTTCATGCCCTTGTTGTGTAATCGTGTCATTGTTAAAAAGTTGTATACATTGTTGATGTAGTCTGTAATTGGGCCAAAGCCATACTTTATTATTTCGCTCAAATGATGGTATGCCAGCCCTAGTTCACCAGCCCAATGGATGAGGAGAAACCACCCTAAATGCGGCTGGCAACAAACAAAGACAGGAAAAACACTGGACAAGTCATCACAAACAAACCCCTCTTCATGTCGCTTCTAGCTCTGAGAGCACCAGGGCAACAGGAAGCTCCCTCCAAATCCCTTCACTCTGATCTAGGATCTATTCAAACTAAGAAAATGTCATCTCAAAGATGATTAAAATACCGTAAATACTCACTTTCAAAATAAGACACAAAATTGATACATGATATTAATAACATATAAACTCAGCAGACAAGTTACTTAACTAGTGTTCAAAATATATCAATTCTGTGTCAGAACATTTTTTGTCTTTCATAAGTTGTATTGAAATGTTGAGCGACCATACAAACCTTAACATGGTTCTTGAATTTTTTTTTTTACAAAAGTTGCAAGAAAAACTTAAACTGTACATTTTAAAAGTAAACTTCTAGGACAAACACTCAACATTTCATAAAATAAATGCAAAATTCACATTAAGTTAAAAACAAATCAGTAAATAGAATATCTATTCTACCTTCATTTCAATTCAAAATTCTATCCATAGGAAATTACAAAAGCCATTTCACAAAAAAGAATTTTATCAATCTAAACTCAAGACATCAAAGTTTACAGCACATAAATACACTATCAACGTGTATTAAATGGAGCGGAATAGAGTCTTAGGCAAGTTAAAAATACATAAAGTCTTATTAGATTTAGTTTATGAAAGGGAAATCATCAATAAAAGGACATAAAAGAAATGGCTATAAATGAAAATATATCAAAGTAGAGTTTTGTTAATAGAGCAAAAATTGATATCTTTTGGAAATAGACTATCAATACTTCAAGTCAATCGGAAAAAAATTAAATTAATGAGAATCGATCAGGTGAACTAACAATATTGTTTACCTATATGTACATGTACAGGCTTGTGTTGTTGTTTAACATAGACTAGTATTTATTTCACACAGAATAAGATCTGGAGAAACACGTACTTGGTGTATTTGATTATAAGACTGGACAAGACAGCATGTACAATCACAGGTAGAATTTCCCAAAGCTTGAATGATTTATTTATTTATTTATTTATTATTATTATTTTTTGTTTTATGCTTCATTCTGAGACAAATGTATGGAGAAAGGAATCACAATATGTCCAATACATGTATCTAAACACTGATGTAACCTGGAAATGGTTTCTGTTTGAAATGGCTGTATAATTAGATTTTCTTTGCAAATTAATTAATGTTCATGATCACTTGGGATTTTTGTCTGAGGGTTTCATATCGGTTTCCAACAAAACATCAGCAGCGCAAAAGATAGCAAATAAAATGAAAAACAATGTTCTCTGAAGCATAACTTTGAAAAGTGATGAAATTATATTACATTTCTGCATGTCAATGCAAGCTTCAATTGCTGTTTTTCGTATTTGTTTGAAATTAAGCCAATAGACTTTACTGTTCTGGGAATGGTCAGCTATTGCAGGGAAACAACCAATCAAAACCAACTTGATATTGGGTTCTACCTGTTTCTTTAACATTGCCAGGGAACAGGTCCGCCAGAAAATATAAGTTAGTATGAATCTTTGTTGACTTAAAATTTATTTCCCCCTGGCTAATTGAATAACTTTGTTTCAAGTTGAGTGGTTCTAATGCATGAATGAATAGAATCACAGTTTGTTGATAACATTTATTTTCACACCACAGCCTCATTTTGAGACTAAGCTAGTGATGCACACTGTAATACAATGAAAGATGATAGGGAAATGAGCTAAAAAAAAATGTAAATATAAAAGAATGAACTGTGTTTTAGATTGTGCTGGACGCCTTGGGATCAAAATGAACCAATTTTTTATTCTATAGCTTCAAACTATATGTTGGCGAAAAAAAATAATTTGAAATTACAATTACAAACAGTTAATTTATAGCCTATAATTTAGTTTTCCTATGATCCTATATTCAAGTCACAATATTTTAATTGCCTATTTCTGGCACTTTATTTTTAAACAGACTCCACATTTTCACAGGCACCATGGCAAATAGCACAATGCAATCTAGTAAACTGTGCCTCATTTTCTAGAAGTTAATACTCCATTTATAAAAATATTTTCTGAAATTTGTATCCCCAAAGTGGGATAGACAAAAAAGCCACTGGGATCATTCTAATCAAACTGTTTTTAAAAATGAGGTGCAAACAGTTTCCTAGTTCAAAGATTTTTCTACTTGGTCAACTTATTTATTGAATCTTATCGTTATTGTACTTTGAGGAATTAACCAGGAAAGATTTGTGTTGACATATACTTATTTTGTAATATTTTAAGAATGAATAATTGTATTTTCACCACATTCACAAATATATAATCCTGAGTATTCAAGTTTTTCAAAAATATATACATAATATATGGTTCAGATTTATATTCTTCTGACCAAGGGGTCCAGCAAAACCTTAATCCATGTATGTACAAATGCAAGTGATGTTTGCTGTGAAAATCATTTTTCCATTTAGTTTTTGACATCATGTGGGCAGAGGATTAACTTCTTCAGAGCGATCTCTTTTATCAAACTACATGTAGAGGAAAGAAGAAAACCACACTAGTATATCAAACCCCAGGTGATGCACATGTCTCTGTACAAAATCTAATATTTCTGCATGGTGCCTATTAGTGGATATGATTCTCATATTCAAATCATGTCTCTGTTAATGAAGTTATTTGGCTCAAATTTCTTGTGACAATACACTACATGTATCTCCAATTATACAAAAAATTGATCATGCATGTTCAAATGTATATGTAGAAACAGTTCATTCTCAGTCTACAAGATATGTTACAAAACATTAGATATTCAAACTTATATAAATTTTCAGCATTTTATGTTGTCTAAATGAAGTGTATCTGATTAGCTATTTTTATATATATTTTAAATGAATGAAGAGAGAAAAATTTGCTTGTCTCCACCTATATATACATGTACATGTAGAGTAAGACAGCTGGGCAAAACATCTTTAGTGTATAAAAACATCTTGGCCGATATTTAAAACGGTTGGTGCAGAATCAACAGTTAACACGATCTCTTATAACTACTCAACAAAGGGAAGTAATTAAATTGCTTCAACCTATCAGACTTGCGTCCATCTCCTTCGCTCTAAGTGCTGTTCAGATAGAGGCCTAGCGTGGAAGCTGTCAGTGGGCTATCCAAGTCTCCATACGCCGGTCAGTATGGATTAAGGTCAATGACTGGCCATGTTAAAATGATCACCTCTCCACTAAAGGAGTAAGCCATTCTGGGACCAATTCGTTTCTTCAGAGACCTGGCTACATCTCGCAGCCCTGATCAAATATTGACCGCTGATTAGGTGGAACAGCCAGAAAATAATAAAAAATATCAATATCTTAACTTAAATCCAGGGCTATATATATAGACTGCCTCTTAATACATGTACTTTAATTGGTCAACATTTTAAAAAATTCAACATTTGCTGTTAAATCTACGCATTATACATGTGGTGTATATATATGTATAACATAAATATATTTTTAAATAAATGTATGGATTAGAACTTAATATAAACTGCTTCTTTCATGTACTTCTATTGGTCAATATTAAAAAAATCAAATATTAATTTACTGCAAAATCGAAAAAAATTATACATGAGAGATGTATCCAGAGCCATTTTAGTTACGGAAAACGTATGGGCGTCCAAACTATTTCAAGCCCAAATTAATGTTATAATATTACTATTTTCATAAATTCCTGTTTAAATCAAGCTAAAAGCCGATTCAGAACCCTGATTATGGTCTGAAGAATTAGGGATAGAAACCTGGGAATTTTTTTCTAGAAACAGCCCTGTACATGCACATATACATCAGGGGCTAAGCCAGAAATCAAAAATACATATACATGTATGGTAACCAAAATGGTAATTTTTTTTTCATTTTTTAAGTTACTGGGTGCCCATTTTTAAAAAAAATAGATTTCCTATCTTCTGCATATTAAATTTTCTTAAAACAGGGTGTCCCAATAACACAAGTGTTCCATTCAGGGTGCCCAAAGGACGAGTGGACACCTCAGCCTAAAGCCCTTGATGTACATACATGTAATCAGTGGTGTATATCACAGTATATGTACAACATATGGATCAGTACTCAATATAGACTGCTTCTTATTTCTATTGGTCAACATTTCAAAAATGATATATTCATTTAACAAAAATTGCTTTGGACTGATTTGGATCTAATCATGTGAAATGGAAAGATCCATCTTCATGTAACTGCCTGCCATTAAAACGGAATTTCAATGGGAATTTTAATGGAATGACTATACAGCGAGAGATGTGTCTACATGTATGATTCTTCAAATCCAATCAATGATAACAACCATTAAAATGCTTCCATTTATCCAAGTACCAATTCTGATAATTCCATCATGGAAATTTCCTTCGCTCAACACGGACAGTTCAATTTACTTTTTATTTAGATGATTTAATTTAAGTCATTTCAGTCCATCAAGCTGATATTCAAGTGAATAAATGTGGAGTTTTAAAAAAATAAAAATATATTAAAAAAACCCCACAATGTCCAATTTAAAAACTAAATGCATATTGTTACACTTAGTGACACTCTGAATTTTTACACAATACTGCTGCCGAGAGAGTTACATGTAAATCTGAGAAGAAATCCAATACATCCATCAGATTTTAAAACACTGATTCTGATTACAGACCTGCAGCAAAAATTGCTTTATAATTGAGTCACATGTCTGCAATTCACCCACTCTAGTATGATACACAACTTCATTGATTATTTGATTGATAGGTGTGCTCAATGGTGGTGTATGATTAGGGTTGAATGCCATGTTTTAGGTTATTTCACTCATATGATGGCATACCAGACCAATGGGTCGAGGAAAATCAGCCGCTGACACCACTGGCAACAAACAAACACAAAACAGGTCAATCACATGACGTAATTTAATGATACCACAGACAGGCTGGCTTTGTGTTGCCCCTCACATGTAGCTTGGAGAGCAGCAGGGTTACAGG
Source organism: Mopalia muscosa (assembly GCA_031763545.1). Lineage (NCBI taxonomy): Eukaryota > Metazoa > Mollusca > Polyplacophora > Chitonida > Mopaliidae > Mopalia > Mopalia muscosa. Next base: position 8,483 of record JARFOD010117883.1, on the reverse strand, counting down.
AAGCTCCTTTCAACCACCTGCGTGGGATCAATGGAATTTCACTTATATCCAGTGATTTTCTATAACAGAAAAATTACACAAACACAATGGTAAAACACAAGAGCGCTGCTCTAATGAAACATTATTGCGGTTCTAGTGCAAACTAAAGACACAAAAAATATTTAAAAACAGTATGTCTAAGCTCGAGATTTACATGTTCTTCCCTCAGTTTTGGAGCTCACAAACGAGAACTTCAAGGTGACTAACAATAAAATTATATTTTATATGCCAAAAAAATGGAAGTTAAAAACAAAGAACACAATTATGGGTATTAAATTTAAAAAACAAGACTCAATGTGAATAATGATTGATTTAACCCCATTTGCAGCCTGTGAAACAGTTCTGGTAATAGTAGTAGTTCTAAGTAATATTTGTAAAGTGGCATTACACTTCACAAGACACCAGATTTTCCATAGTTGAGCCATGACATTCAATGACCCTACATGTAAATCACATATACAATCAAATAATAATAGATGTAGTTCAGATGAATGGTAGTAACTGGTCAGTGTCTTGTTGCCCCAAACAATTAACTTTTTATTTTTGGTCTGATGTAAATGTGATTAGGAGACTTCTCAGCTTGATGAAGTCATTCCTGTATAAATATAACCCTGTCATTGACAGGACTAGTATAGATGTGTAGTTGGCATCAGTAAAAAGAGGCCAGTTGATTATTAAGCAGTGGACAGAAGGAATAACTAATAGGCAACACTGCTTGGCCAGGGGACTGATTGTAAAAATGGCTTTTCTCTTGAAGGCACTGTGTGACAAGACAGGAGAATCTGGAAATGTAAGCCTGCAGTGTGACAGTCGTCTGCGCTGTGAACTGTCACAGATCAATACCCAGCTTACAGTGTTCTAGTTTAGCAGTATAGTGGCTGAGCCGATATAAGAAACACTGTCCAGTCCACCATCGGTTCCAGCCGCCTTCCCCCCTGTCATCAGGAATGAGCCGACCCTCATTTCCTTCCTACCCGGCCCAATCAATAAGCCAGAGGTGGATTCCTCGCAAACAGTCTATTTTAACTATACGCTGCCTAATGTGACAGCCTGCACCGGGGACAATAATGCCAAGTACCTTGTTAGGATCTTGTCGAGCAGGCCTTGGATCGGTCACCCACTGGCCAAGTCAGGGTATGGGGAGAATGCAACACCACCAGACATGTCTCCACAAGCTGTCTATGTCCGATTCCAGCTAAAGATGGAAGGCAATTTTACCATTCATGCATTACAAGCTGGACGAGTTTCCATGGAGGTGATGCTCCATCAACAAGGACATGACGACGTCGCCAGAGCAATGGCTGTGTCGTCGTCTGCTCATGTGGTCGGATCTATACACCCGCTCTCCGACAATGCCTTTGAAAACCCAGTGATTACTATTAGAAAACAAAGAATGGCTGATTTTGTATTTAATAGTGCCGCTGCTGCTATAGCCATCATAATCAGCTTTGGGATAGGATGTGCTACTAAAGTGGAACTCGTGAAGCAGCAGTTAAAATTCCCTGTCTCATTGATTGTGGCTTTCTTATGTCAAATCGTCATCATGCCTCTGGTAAGTCATTCTAATGTTTAAGCCTACATACTTGTTCTGAGTATTAGAAGTTATCTCTTGGAAATATATATCCAGATGGTTATTTGTAGATATTTCTAGAATTACACAATGATTTCTTATTCTCATTTTACACATTACTTTTAACTTGTTCAGTCAACAACAAAAAACATACTACTATAGATATTATGCCAAATAGGTTAAACTAGTTGCAATAACTGTACAACATTTGAATGGCCCCTCGCGTCATCATATATATTTACAAGTAGGGGTTGAAATTTTGAAAATATTTTGTCAAGCCATGTTATATGCTTGTCCTTCAGGCTGTTAAAGACATTGTTACATCTTAATTGTGTCAACTTATACAGGCCTGAATTATTAGGCGCATTGGACTGGATGTTTTCGTTAAGCATGATTGGTGAAGCCATTGTCTAAGATTTTTGTTAACTAAACTCTTAACTGATTTAATGTAAAAAAATTTGTACAAATTTACCAGTCGAATTATTGGAACAAAATTGTTAACAACAGCTTCACTGTAGTTAACGAAAATGTCCAACCGCCGACTGCATGTTCACAAAAGTGTTGTCAATAACAGATTAGGAGACTTGTCATAAAGCCGATACAAGTACCCCCTCTTTTACGTTCTAGGTCATGTCAGTTTACGTTAATTTGTGGCTTAACCATCTTTGACAGAAGGTCAACCCACCTAACTGGGCATTACCCAATCCTCTATGGCCAGTCTGCCCTTATCGGTTGTGCATACATATTGCTCCCTGTGATTCTAAACCCATGGCATTCATTGATTCAAGTCTGATTATTATTAGTCATATCTATATCTATGTGCTTATATTCTTTCACTATATTAAACAGGTATGCCTATAGCAGGTGTTTTTTAACCTTGCCCAGTGCACTTCAGGACTTTATTGAAAAATGTTATAGGACACTTGTAGAAGGGTTAAAATTCGCACTAAGGTGCATTTTTGGCTATCTTATAATTTATTCCAGGTACATGTAAAACATAACGTGACATTAACGATAACACGCTGCCTGTACATGACAAGTAACACGAGAAAGTGCGAGAACAACCAATCACGCATCTAAGCCTAAAATTGGGCTCCCTGTGAAACCTAGCTTCTTGCATGACAACAGACTAAGTATGGATTACAAAATATTAGTTTATTTACTTGGCCACAGACCCAACATTGACAAAGCAGATAACGCATTATGACCAAGAGACATACTTATTCAAGAGCAGTGTAAGTAAATCCACAGTAGGGGGCTATTAAAGATCCCATTCCTACCCTCCCCCTTGAATGTTATGTAAACCCTTTGTTAAAATCATTAATGCTGTGTTTGGTAACATGTATTAACTGTTATCAAAAACTTTGCCAACTGGTACACATTGAGGTATCAATTCGTTGTGGCCTTAAAATAATACGATTATGATAAAAAAAGTGTACATGTACAGTATTTCAGGTGATATTACAATATACGTAACTACCCTACTACTCTTTTCTCTACATTATGTTATTGTCCACACTCAATGGTATATGTACCGTAGGATTTATTTGATTGAGATTTTACACCAATCTTCGTACCAATAATAGTTTTAGAATATGCTATAAAAAAATGCCCTTCTCAGCTTATTTCTATTATCCTTACAAGTGTTAAATTAAATCCAACACGCTTTAACACTGCAATTAAGAAACATTAAAACTAAACAAAGGAGATAGACATTTACATCAATTTATGAACACCATCCATAATAGAGCAACTTTTCTTTTTTTCAATTACATTTTTTAAATAGTTTATTATTCTATGGAGGCAGTTAAGAATGTACATGTATGTGCATGTTTGTTTTACATTATAAAGTGTGGGAGATAAATGCAGATAAATGCAGTGTTAAAACGTACAGACAATAACAAGTGGACTACTTTCAATTAACATGGAATGGAAAAAGCTAACATATACAACTATTTGACGAGAGCTGGTGGCCCTGCGAGACCAGGGTAAGAAAACCCACTGCTGGCAAGCTAATTTTTCTTTCTTTTCAATGAGAATATATAAGAGGATAAATATGTCAAGTTGTAATGCGATCTTTTTCCGATTTAATCATCTATTGCCTAGCTGCTGTGATAGATTCTTAAGGCACACAGTTTCTTTGGTTTGTGTGATGCTAATCTGGGTAGAAAGAATGAACACATCACAACTCAAGACAGAAAAGTCCAACAAAGGCCTGATGTTGAAATCTTCATGGCGGCATCTTAATAATCAATTTGTCCGTTATATTCAAAACTTTTTTCTGTCCCTAAAAAATGCTGATTCATGAAAATGAAAACATGAATAGAAAATATTTTTGTTTGCTAACACAAACAGGATAACATACTTTTAAGAAGCTTGTCGCTTTGTCAAAAGTGGGGTCAAATATAGGACCTACTTTGAATTTTTTTTTATGTGTGGTGGAAAACAGGGGGCAACCAAGGCAACTCAGGGCAACCTCAACTCGGCCAGCCTGCTGGATGTCCTCCAGGAAAAGCAGAAAACGTATAAATTTCAAGGCCCTACATCAGAAATAGCCTAATCAGTTTTGTCTTGCTCCTTGGCTCAGATACCACCAGCGAACACAGATCGTGACATTTGTGTATACAGTATTTGTCATTACAGTCATGACCTTACTTAGTTCCGTCAATATAAACACAACCTCTACAAGAAACATAGATACAAGTGGCTTTGATCTCCACCTGGGATTATGTTAGCCAAACACAATCCAATATATCAGAAAGAAGATCTTTGCAGAAAGTTGATTAATGTATAGGGTACATGTATATTGATTAAGGTAGCACAATCAAAATAAATAACTCTCAGGAACCAAAATGCTCTTATAATTTTATTTTGCATATCTTCAGAGATCCAATAAAAACATTTAAAATCATAATTTGGAAAAAAATTAAAAAATTAAAAATTAAAAAAAAAAAACAATATCAGATTGTTTTTGTTTGATTGAGGTTAAACACTATACTTAAAAGTTATTTCACTTGAATGATGGCAAGCTAGGCCAAGGCGTGAAGGAAACCACCATAGATGTTACTACATGTAGCAAGAAGCAAAATCAAGACGTGACAAATGCAGTACTGTCATAGGATGTATATGTAATACATTGACATCATAAACAGATCAGTTTCACATTGGCCCTTTTATCGCTATGAGGGCACCAGGGCAATAGGTTTCTTTGTTTGTTTGATTGGTATTCAACGTCGCACTCCTGGGTGTTTCACTTATATGACGATGGATTGTCCAATTCACACGTCACCTCGCCTCATTACTGTGGAAAACTTGTGAGGAACCATCGTGAAAACCACGGCTGCAATTGCCGGAACCACAACATGTGGCTTACTCATATACCTGATGGTCGTTAGGTAGACTTGATCCTGTGAATGGTACACGTACATCAAAGCAGGTTCAGTTTAGTATAAAGCGAAACCGCTACCAGTAAGCCTGGGTACAATTGGCCACTAGTAGTACCTTAGTTATAGTGGAGTCTAGTAGTTGAGTTGAACGCTGGATCGCCTAAAGTTTAACACAATACTAATGGTACCAGGCAGCGCATAGCTTCAATAGTAAACTATAAGAGCGTTACAAACAGATACTGGCCAATCATAAATGATCTGAAGCTTGCGACATCGGCATATGAAAACAGACACAAGATAAACGTGTGAAAAACAAGATCGAGATAGTAAACATCAAAATAAATAGGAGATAGCTTTTCTTACACACAGAATATGTATTTTGAGTCCGCAGAAGAGTAATTACATGTAATTAGTACATGTAGCATTGTCTAAACCTGTGTAGGTTACATGTATTTAATTAATTGAAAAAACATGAATAATGAAGAAAAGTGAATAATATTTGGCCAAAGCTTAAGTATGGAAACTATTGATATTAAATTTGTACAACTAGCGCGATAATTTATTGCATCATCAAAAAACTATTCATACATGATTATTGGACCTGAAGCTATTGCAATAAATCGATAGTTTGATAAAGTGTTACAACTCTTATGTCAATGTTTTATTTTTGTGGAAATGAGTAACTGTTACTTAGGAGAGAATTAGGCCTCACCCTGTGCTTTATCACATGTCTACCTGAAGTCAACTGAACTGACTTATATTGTAGCTTTGAAGGAGGGCCAGGCCTACTGTTACATTTTTCATTCACAAACCTTGAATGTTGAACAAAAAAACATTTCTTTTGGACACAAAGGAAATCATCAGCATAAAATGACCATCACAAATTAAATATTCACAAGTACTCATTGCCCTGCTCATTCCCCATTGAGGAAACAGACACCAAGACGGAAAACAATAAACTATAGAAAGCCACAATTAAAATAATATAAGAGAGCAATTCCTTTAGCACCTTTCATTAATAATGTAGATGAAGCTGTCAGTGAACAGTATGGGCTGGGTAGGCCAACCATGATATGAATGGTCTTATCAATGATCATAAGGCACAATACCATGTTAAAATGACCAAATAAAAGCAATGGGCTACACGTACTTTAAGAAATTCCTGTTTAACGTTTTAAGTTGTTTTAATTACATCTACATGTAACTTTAAACCTGTTGACCAGGTTTAAGAACTGTTTTAACTCTCTGAATTCCCTTATTCCATGAACAGTGTGGGCAGGGTCTCATGATATTTCAAGGTCTTGTGGACGATTATACGACACACTACCCCGTTAAAATACACAGACACCAAATAAAAGCATTGGGCCACCTAAGAACATCAAGCTGACATTTTTAAGTTGTTTTAATTACATCTAACTTTAAACCTGTCGGGCAGAATTTAGTTTGTTTGATTGGGGTTTAACGTCATACTCAAGGGTATTTCACTTATATGACGACATGTCTGCTCAATGGGTGAAGGAAACCACCCTCGACACCACTGGCAACAAACAATGACAAATACATGACAACAACAGGACGCAATACCACAGACAGATCAGCTTCGTGTTCCCGTTAAACTATAAGAGAATCAGGGTAGCACGAAGCTCCCGGAAGAATTTAGATCAAGCACGGAACCTGCATGTAGTTTCCCATTGAACGCATGTTGCCAGATGAATTGTAACAGTGGGAGTCGCTCAGGGGTTATCCTGATGGACAGCTGAGTGACCCGACTTAAATAAACTGTACCATAAACTTTTACAGGCTGTTGATTGATTGATTGTTTGGTTGGTGTTCTATGCCTTGCTTAAGGGGTTTTCTCTTATATGACAGTGATGTATTTAATTAGAACAGTAATTGACACTAGCACAAACAAGATCTGAAGAATGTCCATAATTTTGGACAGTTAATTTCCCTCCAATCCTAAGTAAAGACAGTATTGCTAATCTTAAAAAAATTTGAACTTAGTCATAATACATGTAGATGTGTCATGTGTGCCATGTGTGCCATGTTAATTATGAAATTGTGAAATATTTCTAAGTAACTGTATTTAATGTTTAACAATAAAAACCAGTTTAAACCAGCACACCAGACCTGTGTACATGTATGCCACTAAATCCAGTTCTCCATCTTCATTAAGTCTGCAAAAAGGTCAAAAATAAAAAAAAAATTCAGAGTAAATAGAACCTTAGAATTATACATGACATTCACACGAGAAAGTAGAAAATTGTTTCAACCGTTTCCTGGATGGTGAAGTCTAATAAAGACTGAATAATGGGGATCCACACACCTAACCTCCTAACGTCCTATCAATATTTTAATAGTCAGCTAACCAAATTCAATAAAGATGACAACACAGCGCTCTCCTTTCCATTCCCCTTATCTCTTAAGCCAGCACCTATCATTCTATAACACCTCTCTTTGATTGATGACATGCATGATGTAATAGACACATAATAACCAGGGCAGTGTCTAGAAAAATTGTCCAGGTTCTTATCTCAAAATGATCGGACCATACATGTACATCTATGTTCTGGACTCCATTTTGCTTCAGTTTAACACAGATCATAATATCAAAAAAATTAAACATTGACATGAATTAGTGTGTGTAACATTTCGGGTGCCCATATGTTTTCTTTACCCAAATGAACTCAAGAAACCCCTCTGATATTAACATATATCACAAACCTTCTATTGAAACACATTCTTTTTTATTTTTTTCTGAAACCAAGAGAAAGAATCATTTTGCATAAAAAGAAAATTTTTGCCCCCTCTTTTTTAAATTGTTACTTCTTTTACATCATTTACGTTAACTGTTCAATTTTACATCAAACATTATATGAACCCCAAAACTGTCATCCAGGTTTTTTCCTGTTTGTTTTAGTTTTCATGCAAACTTGTGTTGAAGATTAAAAAAAAAGGAGTCAACGTAGTGAAATTTCAACTTCTTATAACGATTTCTAAAAAACAAAAAAATTGCCAATTTTAAGCTGACAGAGGGAGGGGGGGGAGGTTGTTAGAGTATCCTTAATAGTACCACCTGCAGTCCACTAAAGAGTTTACCCAATCCATTGTGTTTACTGTGTCTGCATGGAGAACACACGAAGGGGAGATGACAAGGGTATAAAAAGCCACCAATAGGGCATGTAAAGTCTCCTCCTCTACCACTTCATTTTTGGGTATCTCATTCAAAATTTGTAGCTATCTTATGAATACCAATCTTCCAAAGCCATATCTTGATGCATCTGGGTGACATCTTTTAACTATCTGTTTATGTCAGAACTAGAAAGAATATAGGTGGTATCCGGAATATTGAAGAAGACATGACATCACTTACATACTTTAAGGAATGAATTTCTGATTTTTCATCATGTTGATTTGTTTGTTTGTTTGTTTGATTGGTGTTTAACATCGTACTCAAGGGTATTTCACTTATATGACGACGGACACAA
>JARFOD010117872.1:0-14808 GCA_031763545.1 Mopalia muscosa | reverse complement strand
TTATGATGGCATCTCGATATATGTAAAGGCCCTTACGTCTGTTTAATACCGTTTTTAGTATTTAAGCGCCTTTTCCTTTAGACGGATTGATATAAAAGAACATGATAGTTATGATGGCATCTCGATATATGTAAAGGCCCTTACGTCTGTTTAATACCGTTTTTAGTATTTAAGCGCCTTTTCCTTTAGACGGATGGATATAGAAGAACATGATAGTTATAAAGATGTAAAGGCCCTCACATTAATACCGTTTTTAGTATTTAAGCGTCGACCGACCAATCGACGACCGATCGACCGATCGATCGATCAATCAATCAATCAATCAATCAATCAATCAATCAATCAATCAATCAATCAATCAATCAGTCAAACTCAATCAATCAACCGACCGATCGACCGACCAACCGACCGACCGACCGACCGACCGACCGATCGATCGATCAATCAATCAATCAGTTAATCAACCAATTGATTATCAATCAATCAATCAATCTATCTATCTGTAAATTAATCAATTTATGAATAAATCAATAAATCAATAAATAAATAAATCAATCAATTAACCGACCAAGTTATCAATCAATCAATCAACCTTAATGTTATCACGGGTCAAAATTTAATATCAAAATTTAACTGAAATATCTGTACTATTTTAAAAAGCTACGGCGAATGGAGGTTAGTTTTGTCTCTCATAATGAAGTGAGAATACTTGGCTGTCGGTGATCACGCGTATATATCCGTTAATCCATTTCGTGGTTTTCGCCTCTATAACACAAACCTGAGCCAATAGCGTTGCAAAACTATAACATTGCTTCATGCTCAAGATTTCAGGCAAACAGACTGATATAGAAGTCTTGGTAAATTTTCAACAGTGTATTCGATTTAAATGGATGACTTAACCAATACGTTTGTGTGAAAAAACTAAGAAATAAGTTACATTCATTCATGGATTTCAATTTTATGCGGAAATTGCATTTCTATGGCAGCCATTGGCTCACGGCTATAGTTCAGTGTGCTCTAAGGGACTCCGCCGTGTTGAAGAAGCCTGTATTTTTAATGGGGTTTGTTTTGTTGCAGTCAACCTTTAATTTGTCCGTTGAGTTGTCAGTAGGTATGTCTCATAGGTCAATTCTCGTATGTCTTCGGTCGGTAATGGAAGACTCACTAGTGTTATCTTGTCAATTTTTTGGTTGTAGTTGTAAATGACAGTTTTTCTGTTTTTTTAGAAAGCGAAGATAACAGTATTTTCGTTATTGTGGGATAACACTTACTTAGTTTGAACAGATTCTAATTCAAACAATTTTGCAGATTGAAACCCGTCTTGGAACCGAACCCACGACCCTAAGGATTAGGCAGCAAATCGCCTTGTAGCAGTTGCAGTATGTCCGTCGATGAGTGGACTGAACAAAGAAGCATCAAAAGTTTCCAGACAAATATGTAAAATTAATGACCGACCAAGATTTGCAGCCGGCCAGATTCATATGGAAGACTTTGGGCCCTTTTTATAATATTGAAATCCACTCATTCTCTCTTCATACGAGTCCTTTACTTCAAGGTATCGTGTGTGCATCCATACACAACAGTTGTTGTGTTGTAATCTACGGTCGATTAAGACCAGAAACGGTTAATATCGGATTTTGATTGGATATTTATTTAACAGTAAACCCTCTCGTGGTCATCCGCGAAATACGTCCCTTTTTTATCAGTGATTATAAATACCGCTAATTAGTGAGAGTAATGTTTCGAGTCATTTGTTTGTCTAATGTTAGAATGATTTGTGTCTTTGAACTGGCTCTACCTCTCGGGATCAAATCTCCTATCTAAAAACTACTCACTTTCCCTGAAAAGCTCTTTGTGTCTAACGTAGCATTAACAAGGCAAAATACATTATTGAGAGGTTGCTAGCTAACTGGGCGCGCTTGCTTGAGAACAATGTCAGGATAAGCGTAAACTGTTGCGTTAAAATAAATGAAAAGATGTATAGAAACGTTTTCACTTCTTTATATACAGTTAAACTAGTTTCTGAAATAATAGTTGTTATATTTGTCTTGTTTTCAAATTTCCAAAAATTAATGACTCATAGGTATGTTGACTTGTAAACCGATAAGTGTTCTAATCTACAAGATATGAGCTCCCAATGGCATTTCATAACAGATCTTAATCTCGAGTTGTAATAGGAGACTTACATATTGACTCGAGAGAGGAAGTATAAGAGTGATATACAAGGTATAAAGCAGGGGTGTAATCATGTAGCGCACACAATGTGTAGTAATAATTAACGACATTTAATTATTTCACATCACGTGCCCGCGGTCGTGGATCAGTCGTTAGCTTCGGCTTACTGATTCTCTTTCGATGTACCGCTCACAGGTTCGAATCCCAGACTGGACCTCACGTATAGGTGACTTCGATGGGCAATCGCGGTGGTGATTTTTAAGATTCTTTCTCCTGGTTTGCCGCCGTATTCAAATACAGTAGACTACGAAGTGCAATTACAATGTTTTTCAATAAATGATTTTTTTTTAGTATGGCTTTAATAACGAGTCAAGCTTACATGTGAAGCTGTCCCTTCATATTTCTGCCCTCGACGTCGATCAGTTTCTAATTCGTAGTTTCGAAAAGTTTCTTAAAGCTAATACCATTTTTTCCTGTTCAAACAAATTATCTTAAAAGGAAATAGTATTTATTAATACATTCTTTTTCAAGACATAATAATGAAAAATTGAACGTTAAAATTTAATTGTTAGATTAAAAAAAAAAACAACCTTACATTCTGTGTAGTATAACTTGTCCTCTACGCGTTGGTGAAACGTTAACTAAAACGTCGAGACGTGTCCGGAATGTTTCTTGAAGAATATCAACGGAACTCCGCTGCATAGGCAGCATTTTTAAAAACAACAACGGTTGTTGTTGGGCTAAACAGGAGTCGGCTGAGTTATTCAAAATCAAACAAGTGAATAGTTTTTGATATCATTTTCATAATGCAACGCGTGTGTACAGAGACTGGATGTATGGCCTAATACTAATTGGTGTCATTCTCCTCTGAATTTCTTAGGGAATTGATAATGTCTACTGAAGATGTTGTTCTGTACTCAAATCGGAAGTTAGATTACTCCCGACGCTCCTCCCAACAAACCTACGTCTGATCTCGCAAAATCTCTTCTCTAATCACGTGTCTAAATCTGATAATTCTGATACAAGGTTTCACTGTGTGAAAACCCCTCATTTTTAATCACATGCATCATGGACAAGATCTCGTGTTTCCTATGAAAGGGTCTTCTCCAATATGAATTTTGGATTTTAGAAATATCTAACACAAGGCTACGTTGAGCCAACAATCCATGCTGACGTAACTTGAAACAAACAGCACGGAAATTGGTGTGTGAAAAAAATTCGCGAAAGGAGCGCTTGTGTGACTTTTCCCAAAACAAACGAATATTTATTTTTGTCTGATTTCAAAAGGCTTCCGTAAGGATTTAATCTTATTTCCTTTTTCTGAGACGATGAGGAAATTGTGTTATGGAATAATGTATTGTATTCAACATGTGATCAAAAATGACAATCTGCCAATAACACCGCGTCAGCGGGTTTTTATTTATTTCGATATATTATATATAGCTATAGCCTTATATGATTCAATATTTACCATAGTCTCTGTTCTAAAAAAATCGAGAAAAAAATCAGCTTTTCATGCTTTTTGTTTGATTGCTGTTAAACGCTGTAGGCCTACTGGTGGTTTTTTCCACAACATGTGACGACGTAACTGGTTATAATTACACACAAAGACAAGACAGGACAATCACAAAACCAATACAAAGGTATCATGCAACATATGGGCTTCTTGTTGCTCCTAGGCTCCAATAACACCAGGGGCTGGTTGCTCGAAGCACTATTAACATTAATCCTCTATTAAATGACGTCGCGTCATGTTGTAGGCTTAGGTCTATCTCTAACCTAGTATTAGCAATTTAATCTGGTGTTAGCGGCTAATCGTCTTTCGAGCAACTTGTCCCAGGGAAATAAGTGGCTCCTTCACAAACGGTTTTGTTATTGTGTGTATTTAACTGTAACAGTAGATCACCGTCATATAAGTGAAAACGAATAATTAATCAATTCCACTTTAAACGGTTAATTCAGCTTTTGCTTTCCCATAGATATCCACCGTGGTCCTGTTTCAGCGGTTGGAGTGTCAGGTTTCTGGCTTTCTTCAATGTACCATGAACGGGTCTGTCCGTCGACCTCAGTTACTAGTACTTGGGTGAGTCACGACGTGTGGCTCCGGAGGTGGCGGAACTGATAATACTGTAACAGTTATCAGAAAACTTGATAATACTGTAACATTTACGAGAAAACCTGAGAATACTGTTACAGTTATCAGAAAACTTGATAATACTGTAAATACCTTAGAAACCTGATAAAACTGTATCAGTTATTAGAAAACCTGATAAAACTGTTACAGTTATCACAAAACTTGAAAATACTATAACAGTTTTCACAAAACTTGATAATACTGTAACAGTTATCACAACACTTGCTAATACTGTAACAATTATCAGACAACATGATAATACTATAACAGTTATCAAATAACCTGATAATACTGTAACAGTTATCCGAAAACCTGATTATACTGTAACAGTTATCACAAAACTTGATAATACTGTAACAGTTATCACAAAACTTGATAATACTGTTACAGTTATCAGAAAACCTGATAGTATTGTAATAGTTATCAGAAAACTTGATAAACTGAAATAGTTATCAGAAAACCTGATAATACTGTGACAGAAAACTAATAATACCGTAGCAGCTATCAAAAAAATCCGATAATACTGCAACAGTTATTAGAAAATCTGATAATACTGTAACAGTTATCGGAAAGCTTGATAATACTGTAAAAGTTATTAGAAAATATGTTAATGCTGCAATAGTTATTAAAAAAATCTGATAATACTGTAACAGTTATCAGGAAACCTCATAATATTATAACATTTATCAGAAAACCTGATAACACTGTAACAGCTATCAGAAAACCTGATAATACTGTAATAGTTATTAGAAATCCTGATAATACTGTAACAGTTATTATAAAACCTGATAATACTGTAACAGTAATTAGCATACGTGATAATACTGCAACAGTTATTAGAAATCATGATAATACTGTAACAGTTATTAGAGAGCCGTTTAATACTGTAACAATTATTAAAAAACCTAATAATACTGTAACAGTAAGTAGAAAACCGGAAAATACTGTAATATTTATCAAAAAACTGTTTATACTTTAACAATTTTCAGAAAACCTGATAATACTGTAACAGTTGTCAGAAAACATGGTAATTCTACAACAGTTATTCGAAAACCTGATTATGCTCTTACAGTTATTAGAAATCCTGATAATACTGTAACAGTTATCAGAAACCCTGATAATACTGTAATAAGTATTTGAAAACCTGTTAATACGGTAATAGTTATTTGAAAACCTGATAAAAACTTTTACAATTATTATAAAAAAAACCCTCATAACAGTGTAACGTTCAGTTGTCAGAAAACCTGAAAATACTGCACCAATTATCAGAAAACCTTATAATACTGTAACAGCTATCAAATTATCTGATAATACTGTAACATTTACGAGAAAACCTGATAATACTGTTACAGTTATCAGAAAATTTGAAAATAACGTCAAACGTATGAGTTAACCGGATGCTGTGGTAAAATCATCTCCACAAATCATTTTCTGACATAAGTGAAAAGGCATTTGAGATTTTCTCCCCCTGTCTTAATTTAGTTTTACAGTTATGCATTTCACTATTACTTACATGAGTAATAATACCGAATCATTAAATGTAATAATCCAAGCAGTGACGTTTGAGTGACCTCAAACATTTGACTTAGTATGGAACTGCTTTGGAGAATCGGCCCCGATGCTCTTACAACATTGTAATGCTGACTGGAACGTTCTGAGGCTCGTTTCACATAGCAATGTGAGCTTACGTTGAACGTAACTATCATGGTAACACTGTCTTCAACACTGGTCGCCATGGTATTTACGTTAAACATAAGATAAGGTCGCTTTGTGAAACGAGCCCATGGAGGTCGGATAATGTTATAGCATTCGTCTTCTGATAATGAAAATTTAATAAACGCTTTGAATGACATTATTGGCTCAGTTGAGTAGATTGATATGTAACGCATTTTGCCGAGTTTTGTTCCACATGTAGCTGCTTGACAGGTGGATTAGACGTACGTACGAATGTAAGGCTGGTTTAATCCTAAGGCGATTAAATAGGATTAATTGGATTATTATGTCAGATAATCTCGTATTATCCAGTCACCTGCATTGCCCAGGCGATATAAATAAAAGAAAGTAGATAAACAAGCCCAGCCCGATCGGAACGATCGCTTTTCATGAACATCATATACATTCGTGGCTTGATCAGCAGCGAATCAAGCGACGAACGGGTAGAGTAGACGAACATTCCGGGTAGCAGATATGTGGGCGTACACGCTCAGAAAAGCAGGTGTGTAGCGAGGTAAGAGAAGCGAGTTCCAAATGCCAATTTGGGAAGGCTTTGTAGATACCCACCTATTTAATATTGGGCTAGTTAAAAAAGGGAGATTAATTCGGCCCACATTCCAACCTCCCACAAGCGTCCCCTGGACACCCATTTACAGGCCACAAATCTCCAGCTTTCTTCGGATTAAGAGACGATATGAGGACATCTAATAAATGTGTCCTCGTTTGTCTAAGTCAAAGCCATACGCTTTTAGTTAATTCCTCCAGCGACAAGTTTAAACCAACAACAACAAAAAACAGATAACGCTTCAAATATATTTAAATGTCAGTCGAGTCGGTGGGGTGGGGTTGGGTTGAATTTGTGTAAAACCGAAATGAATCCCCGTAAAAAAAAACCTCCTCTAGATTTAACATTGATTTTAATATAATTGTTTGATTTATTAAAGAATAATCTGTGGTTAACGCCATCCTCAAGGGATTTCCCTTAAATGACAGCGATGTACTCCCCTAGCGTGTACTAGTCACTAGTCGAAATGTGGCGGGATTTTGATCCGTTGGAAAAATAATGGTCCTTCAGTGGCCTATGTTGTCGACAATAGATACTCAAGTTTTTAACTATCGTGATAAATTTGGTTGTTTATTGCTGTAAAAGAAGCATTATTTATCAGATATACTGAAACAATTGTGAAATTTATAACAGATTGTCAATATTTTTAAATCTGATTTGTTTATTTATTTATCCTCTGTTGGATCAACTTCAATAAAAGGCCATTGACCAGCATTTTTGTGGGAAGAAAACTGAATATAACCCAGAAAACACGCGACCTCAAAATGGTTGCGGGCATAACAATCCACAAACAGTTCGTGGGAATCGAACCAACGGCCTCATAGGTGAAGGGAGGCGTTGGGACCCGAAGCGTACGCTCTTCAGACCGTATATCCTAGACCACTTCATCACAGAGGCTCAGATTTATCATTTATCAACCATCATTTATCAATTATATCGCAAATCACTGCTAAATTCCTCAAAATGGACAAGTTGAAAGGTAACTATTGTTAAGGCGTTTATAATTACGAGAATCACGTTTTGTATCTGTTCCCCAAATTGCTCAATACAGTATGGACTGTAGGCGACACTTCCCGGTTATGGTCGACCGGAAGCTACAAGGTTAAGACCTGAGGCTTTGATCCTTTTTGAAATATTTATCTTAATTCTTGCGTTTCGTTTTCACAGACGTGACTCAGAATCGTTCTATATTATAACACTTTTGAGACAGTGCCCTGGAAATTTATGACCAGGAAATGGCTTTATTGCGTGAAGCGCATAAATGGACAATATAGCAGAGTTTATTTTTCGGCAGAGAGCTCGCGGATGACTTGAAGGAGATCAAAGGATCATCGTGGTGCGTACGACAGCAGAGGTTGTATTTTGATTGACGATTAGCAAGTGGCCTTTAGAAAACTCCACCCCAGCAGGTTCGGCTGCTTTGTGTCCATAATATGCTCGAGTCAGTCTAGCCTAGCCTCGCATCTAGACCGGCTGAAGGGGTGTTTCAGGTACACTTTCTGAAGTCCTTAAATGTGTACCGCCCAAATTACATCGGACGCCATAAGATCGTTGTCATTAGTTACGACATAATTTTTTTTTTAGATCAGCTGATAAAATAAAGTTAATGTTTTTTAGGGGATTCAGTGTCCATATATTTTGGTTTCATAATATAATGTACTAACAAACTAGCGGGGCTGACCCGCTGGAAGATAAGCAAAATAACCTGAAGTACGGATTAACACACAACTCAAACTAACACACAGTTAGATGGAGAGCGCAGAGAAACTTCAGATCGAACCAACACAGGCCTATGCCTTCTATTTGAATTAGAAAACAAAATGTTTGAGTTATTATAATCAATTGACAACCATGTATAATAGACTCACTGAATTATTGGAATATGCCGCTGGGCAAAGCAGTCTAGTTTTGTCAACAACAACAACAAAAGGTTTTCCGAAAGAGAAATTAACATGGTAGCGCTGAGCTGGGCCATGAATAGAACACATCTGAAGGGGACAGTGGAGTGTTTCTTTCTTGTACACCCCACAACTTTAAGAACGGGTTAGAGACTTGTTAATATGTATCCATAGGATAACTACAACAACGCTTCCAGATTAAGACCGGAAATCTGTGCAGACCGAAGAAATTATGGGTTCACGTAGCTGTAGAGAATCGCGAGATCTCGTCAATCCTTCGGCAAATAAAAATGGCGTCAATTCTCAGACAAATCAGCAAAAAATCACCCACAGACAAAGCATTAAATGTTAACTTCTCTACACCCCACTCGTGTTGTTTCGAGTGATGACAGTGCTGCCCTTAAGTCCTGCCGCCAGAAGTCAATTAACAAGAAGTATACAACTGCCATATAGATAAGCTAAACCGCACTGGGGACCGAGCCCTATGTTATAACGTATCACGTGACGTAGCACACAAGAAAATTAAGAAGAACGCAACTTTAAAAATGATGCATTATAGGAAACTTCTGGCATTCTTCAATAATAATGTTTCTGATTAAACGAAAAGGATGTACCTAGTGCAATATGTGCCTGTTAAATCTAGGCCTAAACTGCAACTAAATTGACAAATATTAAGCCAGTTGTCCGAACGAAAACAATCGCTACCGGTATAGGCAGTGGCTGGTCAGGGGATGAAATTTCACAGAGTTCCTCACCAAGTGAAGACACATGTCTGACATGTGACGTCCCCGTTTCTTGCTGGTCTACAATGCCATGGATATTAATGTATGGCAGTTACATACTTCTAGGTAATATACTTCTGGTCCTGCTTATAGACGGCAATTGATATATATTTAAGTACATCAATCTGTCACATATTCAGGGGTCATTTTATACATCTGTAAAATACCAGTTTGCAGGTTGATTTATGCTTAACCCATACACAATATCTTGTTTGCTATGTATTGGTCACATACTTTATATATATACCCGGACCGAACTTGAGACCTTTGGCTGACAGGACCAAAACTTGACCGAGGTAGGCCTACATAGGCGGACGATAGAATGGCCAAGATTGTGTCCGAAGTCGGCTAATCCCTCTCTCTACGAGACACTCATACAGGGATGCAGCGAAGGGCTGGGAGGGAGCTTCCTGTTGTCCTTGGGCTCTCAGCGCTAAAGGGCAACATGAAGGCGATTTGTCTGAGATGTCGTTGTATTTTGTCCTGTGATTGTCCTGGTTTTTGTGCTGTCCTGTCTTAGTTTGCTGCCAGTGTCGTTGAGGATGGTTTTCTCCACTTAATGGGCTGGCACACCGTCAAGAGAGCAACGTTAACCTTTGACCAGACAAACAAAGACACAGGGATGTCCATATATATTGAATTTAAGACTTCTGTGGATTAAAACTGTCGCCGTCTTACCTCCATGGTATAAGATTAAGACACTTAAGTAAAAAGCAAAGCATTAGTCCATGAAATTGATTGTTACAAACTACTTCTGCGTATAATGATAGATAACATTTGAACGTGATAGTTGCTGGAAATACACCGGACATTGGAATAACAGAAGCGTGTACCTTCCCTGTGAGAATGCAAGCGCTAATGTAACGACTGGCCATTTTCGTTGTTGTTGTTGTTGATGTTGTAATACTGTTTCCTCCATCAAGTGCGCTGGAAAGAGGATTCATAACGCTAATATCGCCAAGATTTTGTCTATTTCCCCCAAGAAGAATAATACTCACATGAAAAATGTGTAATGTGGTCACCAAAAAAGTGGAAGACTATAGGGGCTGATTGCGGCCATATTATATTGTAGTCCTTGGCTGGGGTTAGAACATCGCCAAACTGCTATAATCCTGGCCATCTGTCTCCTTCCAAAGTCGCGATGCGAGAACAGCGAGATTCCGACTTAACAATGTTACCCTTGTCGTGCTGCGACCTTGGCAGCAGCGAGAATGGTAAGGGTAGCGACATTTTAATGTTTTAGTGACATTCTCGCCCCCGTTAACTTCGCAAAAAGCGAGAAAGACTGGATTATATTTTTACATCCGCCCCTTTCTCGCCTCGTGCAAGTTTCTTGCCCCCCGCCCAAGATTGGACTGTCATGCACGCTTTTGGTGGGGGCGAGAAGGTAGAAATTACGATTGTTTTGGTGATGGTTCTCGCGAAAAATAGTGTGTTGTCTTGTTCTGGCCCTGGAAATTTGTTTTTGGTGGAGTATTTGATATTGATGTGAAGTAATTGAGTGGAGGTTTCTGGTCAGTGTAATATTATAGCCTAAATAGATTACATTTGGTGTATTTATCACCATTTGATGGAGGGTTGACCGGGCTGTTGTTTACATTCTGAAGGTAGCAAGGTATAATCCCCATTACAATCCAAGCTTTGTAGCTAAAAATTTCATTGGTAATGCCTTTTGAAGATTTTAATGGGGAACTACAAAAAGAGCGATTACAGTATGTGCAGGGAGTTTTCGCTCAACGAAATTTGGGAGGGAGCTGTGGGGCCTAATGTTAACATTACGGCTTATGGCAATTTATTAATAACGGTCTTTCGCCAACTCGCTCCCACTATGGGCGAGGAAGTCGCTAACATGAGCGTGCATCTCTCCGCCGCCACTGCCGATTTTAATGTCTTTGATTAAATTTCAAATACTAGTATATATTTTTTTCTTCATGGTACGAGAATACGTACCATAAACCTATTTGTAAGTTTGCAATAAATATACGAAAGCATTGCAATGACAGCTTTCTCGACCTTTCTTCCCCGGCAAAGTGAAGATTAGAACAGTTTGGCAATGTTCTCGTCCCCGCCAAGGGTGAGAATGTAAATTTACTAATCAATCAAATATCACCATAAAACAAGGCCCTGATTGACTATACCCAATACCATGGACGAAAGACGGTGGTTTTTACCATATAACATGTAAGTACACTCCCAGAACGGTTCCTTAAAATGTAGTTTCTCGAGAGTTCTTTAGAATGATGGCTCTACATGGAACCATTGCTTTAAAATGGTTTGGGGATATCGGAAAAAAGGTAGATATACAAGCTAAAGTGGACGCAAAAGGCTTCCATGTAGGGTTTTACCAGTCATAAGCTGCATAACCATCTTAAGAGATCTGTTAGAACCAGTTTTTGTCAAAGAGTATAGCGGGAGGTTGGAAAGGAGGTTCCTGTTGCCATTGTGCCGCCTACTCAAAACCAAGATTAGTCGCTAATTTCAGATTAAACCACTAATCTCGGATAAGAGATAGGCCTTCAACATGGAGTGACGTCATCTAATTCAGGATTAAAATTACTAGAGCTTTGAACAACCGGCCCCTGGTGTTCTCAGAATTAAGGGGCAATATGAAGCCGATCGGTTTGTGGTGTCTTTGCATATGTCTGTGATTACCGAGTTCTATCATCTATCATTGGGCTGGCACGCCGTTATATGAGTGAAATAATCTTAAGCACGGCGTTAAACACCAATCAATCAATCAAATAAACAAATCTAAACGTATAAGAGGGCGATGATTTGAATAGAATATCTCATTGTTACACCAGGTATTAGTGACGCCAGACGTGTGATCTGACATTGAGCTATAAAACGTTCAACAAACAAATTTATCAAACACTCCGGAACAAAATCTATCAACCTTAGAATGGTTTGTTTAGTTGTTGCCTGTTGTTTATAATACGATTGTTAATCCATATTGTGTCTTTAATTACATTTCCGTATTTAATATGGATCGATTTAGAAGAGTATCAAACGAATGCCGACAGCGTTCTTATATAGAGACGCTCACCATTCCCTCTTTCGTCGAGTTTTGACATTAAATTTGGACATCACAGTTGAGATTAAGGCTGTTTCGTGTAGTTACACAACTGCGTAACCTTGTAAAAAAAACTGCGTGATGTGATACAATTGGTAGAGTTATGCAATTGCGTGTAATGGTACAGCTGAGGTCATTAAAATCGAATTACTACAGGTGGGCCAATCCTACGCCATTTTCTCATCTACTAATAGCCTGCGGATTTAATTGATCTTACTTAACTGTCATTCTCTGTGAATTTTTTAATCAGTCGTTAACTTTCTCCAAGCCCACTTTTTCAGACAGTGCGGGGGGAGATTACGACGACAGATCATCAGAAATGTTCCGTGGGTATAAGCGATTAGTGTATAGGCCTACATGCCACTGCACAGACGTCTAAAACATTTTGGCCGCGTAGTAATTTACTCTTTGCTGGGCTATTATTTCCCTTGCCTGAGGACTACACTTGTTTTAATCATGGTGGGATCGCATGAGAAAACCACAATACCATCTGGCGTAAGACCACTGTCAAGAACTTGCGTTTCAAGTTATCAGCCTCGAACATATAATTTTTAATAAAAAATAGTGTGTTGTCCTGTTTTATTTGTTCTGGTCCTGGAAATTTGGTTTTAGTGGTATTGATGTGAAGTTATTAAGTGGAGGTTTCTGGTCAGTGTAATATTATAGCCTAAATAGCTCACATTGGTTTATTTATCACCATTTGATTGAGATCGATTGTTTACATTCTGAAGGTAGCTTGACAAACTCTGTCACTCTCCAGGGCTTGTAGTTTATAATTTCATCGGGCATGCCCTGTCAAGATTTTAATGAGGAACTCCAAAATGACCGATTTAGGTACATGCCAGGCGTTTTTGCCCAACGAAAGTTTGGGAGAGAGCTATTGGGTCAAACGTTAACAATACGGCCTATCGCAAATTAATAGTGGTTTTGCGCCATCTCAGCAATTTGACTCGTAGCTTCAATTCTATTGGTTTGTGGATTCTGAATATTTTCAAAGTTGATATCATTCTAATCATTTTCAACATGGCTTTGTCTTAAATCCAACTATCTGTCATATAGTGCACGGTATATTGACGTTACAGTAACAACTTGTAACAAAATTTAAACAATTATGCACGTCTCTGCTTGATTCCGTGTTTGCCACAGCCTAGTATTAGCTAGGTTTTTATGGGCAACTGAGGCAGTGACCTTCCATGGACCCATGAAAACCGGACCTAATTTGATAGGCCTTGGCAGCAGATCTTAATTGGGACAGACAGACCATGAGGAACTTTTTTGATCCGATTTTAATGAGAATGGAGACTTTTTGATCTTCTTTACTATTTTGTATTTCAACTTGGATAGTTTCCCCTCCAAACGGATTTCAATACTGATAATTCGTTTAGATAAATTTGTTGCGGACAATGAGTATATTCCAAGCTTCGTGTGACATACATTTCTCACGAACCTGTTGTATTCTTCTTTTTTTCCCTCATACCTTTTTAAAATAACGTTTGACATAAATATCTCACTTCAACGAAAAACTAAATAATAAGCACGCTCTAAACTTTCGAACAATAGATTGCTTATTGCCACAATTAAAGCGCCGCAGCTTAAAAACGTGGGATCTTCACACAGATGACATTACTACAGATAAAACATATTTTAAATGTTCCTGTTCTCAAGTTGTGCTTTCAACTTCATTGCGACATTTTATTCGTTAGTTTAAACTTAAGAAAGCAACTGTTATAATGAATTGCCAATTTATAAAAATTATATATCTTTTTTTTTGTGTGTGAGTGTGTCTTGCTTTTTTTGGTTTTTTGTCGTTATATTCGTTGTTTTCAAGTGCACGTCAATATAAAACCGTGGCCCAGGTGTTAAAGTGCATTGCTAGTTGTGGATTAAACTGCCTAGTCCTCTCTAGGGTGGACCAAGTGTGTTACAAGGCAACACTATAATAGGTGAGTGGTTGTAGTGTCGACTTATGACGCACTTAGCTCACCATACCTCTCCAACGTAACGCTCATTGGTGCTGTGAGACAGCCTTTCCACAATGGGCATAAAAGGGATAGCTTACCAACGAGGTTTCTTGCCGGTTTTCCATCAGTTACTAGCCATGTTAAGTGGTCATGTTACCTATATGAGTTAAGCATACAATACATATTTATCATTAACGCGCGAAAACCTTAATAATAAATTTATTCAACAAAAAGTTGTAAAAATGACATCAAAATATCAATGATTGTGTGTCTTTTAAAAAAATGACTATTGATAGTATTTTCTAAGCAAGAATTTGTTTAAGTTACGAAAGTATGGTACATCCGCCATGTAAGATCTGACGTCTATTCAAGTGTTGCGCTTAGGCAATTGTATTCTCGCGAAAGTTTCTATAGTGAACAAGACAAAGTTAACTCTCGTACGCTATGCCAGGCCATCGCGCATTAATTTCCCCCAATATTTGGTGCGTGTCATGCCTCAGACCAACA
>JARFOD010117861.1:0-13847 GCA_031763545.1 Mopalia muscosa | reverse complement strand
TAATCAAAGTGGGGGAGGATATAAGCATTATATAACAGAATTTTAATGTCTTTGCTGAGGAGATTTTTGTTAACATTATTTTCTGTTTTAATATCCATTTTTATTATATTGCGGTGGGAATTTCACTGAATAATTTGAATATTTAACTAAAAGACGGCAAATAGCATTGACTTTGGACTGTATAATGTAATCGAATTAGGGATGCAAATACTCTGTATATGTAATTTTACAACCATACTTATGTCCTATTTATAGTGTGTACTGTTCATGAAACTGTCATATGTACTGTTTTCTATGATAGTATCTGATGATAGTTCAAGTGTAATACAGAGAAACGGTTAAGCATGTATGCCTTCAGTTTCCTTTTCATGAATAATTACTGTTTTAAATTTTCCAAAGTGTCGCAGCTATAATTGCTAGTCACATGTTATTGTGTTTGATTTTAGACGCTATAGATACAAACAAGGAGAGCATAATAAATGACACATCACTTCCCGAATCAATCAAACACATTGAGGACAAAATTGCGGAAAAACTGAAAACGCATGGTAAGTAATATAAAGAGGGAGATAGGAGGGGTTGAAGGAAGGGGCCCGGCGGGCAGACGAAGGATTAAATATATGTATATATTTTTAATGCTTTGCCTATGCAATAGCTTTAAATATATGGAATAAAAAATGTATTTTAAAAAATTTAAATGTTGCTGGAATATCAGGATTTGTACACTCGTAAAGCCCAACCCTAAACACATAGTCGAGTTATTTTCTCCACAAACACTTGTAAAGACCTAGTTGGTAGACATCCGTTCTCGTTAGGTTTACTAGTTGACAGTCTCTTTGAACTATTTATTATGGAAGAAAGATAGGAAATCTCTTTTTCGCAAAATCGAAGAATAACAACAAATACAGCAAACTTAAACAAAAGCTTGTACTCACCTGTGATATTTCAAGTTTCTAAAGCCGGTGTCATCTGGTAAAACTAAACATCGATTCTCTTGCTTTCGTAAAAAAAAAAAAAAAAAAATGTCATCGCTGGTATCAAACTTGAACCTATCCCAAACGCCATTTTTTAAACACTGCGCTACGCAAACGCATCAGTAAGGCCTTCTTATATGCCTGACTATAACGTCTCCTTATTTGGATGCTAAAAAAAGGCAAGGCGTTAAAGATAAATACATAAATCAGAGCTTTTAAAAAATGTCTTTATACAATCTCAAACCTGGCGATGTTGGAATTACATTACGTTATTCCAAACGTGAAGTGAGCTATAATGACGTTATTTAAGACGACAAATGATGTAACCCCGGTGTTATATGTGATGAAATGACGGCGTTAGTACACTCTTAGGAAAATATGGCTCTAATGGAACCTTTAAAATACATCATTTTTTTGCTATGGAACCCTCAAATAACCATTAAGAGTGTATGTAACGTCATAATATATACGAAGGTCTTGCGACTCAGAGCAATTCGAAGTGTAATGACAAAACGTGTTTTTTAATGGCAGTGAAATATCTCTTTTACATAGTGAAGGACAAAGATGTATTTCACAGATTTTTAAATAATGAAAACATAAAAAGAATATTGCCCACAAAAGTTTGAATCGAGAATATCGCAAATCTCTTTTACTACTCACCGGAGAAATACGTATGGTTTTCAAACTTCACTGTGCAATATCCGTTATATAATAATACAAACCCGATTCTGAGTAAATAGTTTTTAAGAAAAGTATTATATTCATAGATTATAATTTAGACACGTTGTCAACCATTTGGACTCTTCTTTGTATTTATGCTGTATTTATATGTACCTTTTGTGTCTGAAATAAAGAGTTAGTATTATTATCACCGATTATAGCCGTAATATACATACTGTGCGCTTTTGTTTCCAGCTTTATCAAAAACATCTCCAGAACAAAACGTTGTGGAGGGGACAGGTTCCGGTTACCAATGTGCTTTACCACTTCTTCGTACCAGAGAGACAAAATCGCCAGGTTCTAACAAAGCAAAGTCAAATATCCAAGGTAAGCGGAATAATCGTAATTATTTTCCTCTTGCTCTTTTTATATCTTTTTTGCAATGTTAACAACAATTTAAAAATTCTAGGAGTGGAAATAAAGTTGATAAGTTTTAATTATTAAAATTGGACAGCATCTTAAACATTAAAATAAAAATAGATTTTTTGTAAGCCTTTAAAAAATTAAAAGAACTAACAATCTACATTTCATTTTATCCAGTGATTGAAGAGGTTTTGGGGTTTGTGGGAGAGGCATTAAATAAATTGAATAAACAGCTCTCAGTTGCAGATCTCAATTCTCCCCTGAAATCTGAAAGCAGTGGTAAGTTATAACAGATTTGTGAAAAAAGACTATACACGTTGGGCATGTTTTCTGCGACCAGAGGGGCAGGTATTGGGAAAGTTTAATATCGATATGTTGGAATTGATAATGGTATAGAGGTTGTACGAACTAACTCGATCATCCTCTGGGTTGTGCTGTTATTCCTTGGGCCCGCCCCACAAAGCGATCTTAGCCTTAGCTCATCTCAATTGTCATGACGACCAATACTGAAGTCATTGCGTTGTCATGGCAATTAGGGTAATCTTAGGCTACGATCGCTTTGTGGAACTATTGCCTGGTGGGTGGTTTTGTTTTCCTTTCAAAATTATAATACGTTTGCCTAGATGAATACTTACAATGGTCGTTTCCAACAGTTAGTCGAATATCATTCATGAATTGGCCAGATGAAACATTTGACAGTTTACGGGTCATTGAGCACGTTTATGAGACAATGGAATCATATATTAACTTATCCTCCATGATGTGCTCGGCAGATGCAGCCTTTGCTTACCTCATTCAAACTTTCAACTTTTGTATGTAGGGGTTAAAAGTGCTGGGCCAACACGTGTTTGGGGTTACAACATAGTTGATTTATTTGAAAATATTATAATGCATAAGGCACATTATATCGTATTCATTTTCATGTACAGAAACCTTAAAATTAGAAGAGCCGAATCCAGCAACAGAAAACAGTAACGATGGGTTTAGTCACCATCTAAAAACAGTGAGAGAAGAGGTACAGAAGATTGAGCAAATCGAAAAAGTCTTCTTGGCAGCACAATCGGATGCAAAACAGACAAAGGGAGATAAGCCCGTGGAGAAACAAAGCCCAAAGTTAGAAGATGACCAAGGAACTAACTGCCAGAGTCCTCATGTCAGGAAAATAGGAACAAAGCACCCCTCATTAGAAACCACAAGAGTCCCAGTTGAGGCGAAGCTCGGAAATGAAACTAAGAGAGGTCAAAGTGAGACTGTCTTTAAACCAAAAACTCCCAAAGTACAAGAGATCAAGACCGTTACCGATGTGGTGGAGGTTTGTGTTAATCGCTATAATTATGACTTTAAAATATAGATTTGAATTCAAATGCGATACGATGTAAATTTGCCAAGAAACCAATGGTGAACCATCCAGCTAACATATTGGAATATTCTAAATGTTTGATTGGAACATTCTAACTGAATTTGTTTACACTTACTGGTTGTGTAAGCATGTACGTGAAATGCCCCTGATCATGGCGTAAATCAATCAATCAATCAATCAATCAATCAATCAATCAATCAATCAATCAATCAATCAATATATAAGCCTGTATTCCACCATGAACCTTTGTTGCTCATGGGCTCATTTCACAAAGCGATCTAAGTTACGTTGAACCTAACTGTCATGGCAACAGTATGTCTTCAGCACTGGTCGTCTTGTTATTTACCTTAGAGGTAAGCTTTGTTAGATTGTAAGATTGCTTTGTGAAACGAGCCCCAGTCGTCTAGATGTGCTGGCCCTGCTAGTCAGAGATTCGAGTTCGAATCCCAGCGGGAGTCGAGCAAAGTTGTCTTTCTCTATTATAAATAAGAATGCATGTATTTATAACTAGAAATCCATAAGCTAGAAGTATGAAACACCCTGTGCATTAGTGTGCACGTCATTGTTTCCTTCGCCCATGTTTTAAGACAGACGTACAGTTCTTAACTTTTGAATTTTGGAAAATTCGTTTGCCGTTTGTGGAAATCAGGATTGACTTCGTGGGAAGGCACTGACTGTTTTGTAATTTTATTATATGGTTGCAATGGCTTTTCTATAACTTTAATTCTGGGTTTTCACTGCAATTTTTCGGACACATAAGGCCACTAGATACTTTTCCATAGCATCTCCCATTATTCCGTTCGCCATACCTCTTCATTAAGTCTCTTGTGGTGATTTGCTGACATAATATATTCTTCCAGATGGAACAGTTTCTGATACTTCCACATGATAATACGATGGGGTAAAACCTAGATAAAGTCTAAATCTGGTTGTAACTACATTTTGTAACTACAGCGTTACAGTGTTTTACACTACTTGTTCCCGGACGTCTGATGTAGCTCGTATATGTACAGCTTGTTCAAACCCCCTGTCTTTATTTCTTAGGATGGGATCGAATCAGCAACTGGAGTTGAAGGGAGGGAAGATAAACTCAATGGTCTTCCAAACAGTGCTGGCCATACCGATATACTCCTGCAAAAGTCGATGGAAAAATGGCTTGCAAAACGGAAGAACGTAAAACCCCCTGAAGTACCAAAATACGTCTTCCGCAAACCTAAACCTAAATCAAACGGCCTCTTCAGACTGCCCATATGGGAGCGTTCTATCACACCCAAGGTAGGCACAGACGGTACTGATATGTCAAAGTTTTAGCGTAAAGGCGCAAATTCACAGTATGATGTGTGGTAACGACTTAAGGATCTGCCCCTAATTTGCAGAACTTTGACTGGTCGATAAAATAATATAACAATCAAAAGTCCACAAATAAGTGAATCCTCGGAAATTTTAAAACTATAAATTGTGCAGCCTGAATGCACCATAAAGCAAACCTATTTGGCTATTCGTTTATACAGAGGCACTGTTAATCAGGAAATAAAGAATCTAGTGTATTACTTCAGGTGCTATGACATATTCCATGAGCGAATAGGTAACTTCCGAATTACTCCTTAAATATGATTCTATTCCTATTAATCTATAAATTATTTGATCGTCAAGCATATTTGCTGATCGTGGAACAAAAGGAGAGAGAAACACCTCGCTTGTATCGACTGGACATTGGTGTTGTATGGTAGTTAACGCGAAGATTTGGGCTAACAAATGCATCGTCAAAATATTACTGCCAATTGCTTTAAAAATATATTTGGGCAATAATTACATAAGAGCTGGTTCATTTCGAAGGCAATTAAAGGATGAAAACTCGCATAAAACCCGTGAATAAGGCTCGAAACTATACTAAGAAAATCGTCAAGTTTAGTATAATTTTACACCTGAGCCTTTGATGGGGAATATGCATATTATCAACATGTATGCCTTGATATATATTATCATAAACATTCAAATTTCATTGGGTAGTTGTTGTGATGATATATAACCTAATTACCCACTGCTTAATTTTATTACCCAGGTTGCTGAAGATGAGCCGACCATTGGGGAGTGTCACAGTGTCATTACTCCTAAGAGTCATAAGACCAACTCTGTAATAACGTCGCCAATCCGAAGAATTAAAAGCGTTACCCCATCGTCAGTTGTCTTCCCTTGCAACGGATCGGGCTTCAAAATAGTCACCGGCATGAAAGCTAAAGGGGACGGTGAACAAGATTTTCAATGTTCAGAAAGTATGAAGTATGAAGACGAGAAGGATATGGGGGTTACACAAAAGGCTTATAAAAGTCAACACAAAACTGAGAATGCTTCGGAACAGAATGCAAGTTTTCAAAAGGATGAGCCGCCAAAGACACGCTATAGTTTTGTTCGAGTCAATTATGAAATGGTGCCTCATATCGACGTCAGTAGTAGCAGCAGTGACATCGAATTGGAAGAGAACAAAGATTATAACGTGGTGAACTTTCCACTTTCTGAATCTGTTTCTGACATTAAAGAATCCAATTTGTTAAACATTAACAACAAATGTGAAATTAATTGTCAAGAAGTTAAAGATGTATGTCCAGATGAATGTGATGGACTATCATCTGTGCAATCTTCCTGCACAGATTTAACGGCATCTGGAGCAACATCCACTACAGATCAAAGCCATAAGAAAAATTTGGATAAAGTTAATGCCATTCTACAAAGAGCGCGAAGTAGAAAGAGTCGTGCAACTCATCCATTTATAAACAAGGAACTGAATGAATTAACAGCAGCTGAGGCACATAATGTAGAGAAGGTTGGTGTTGATATCGTAGACACAACACGTGTTATGCGGAACTTGCCGAAAATAAATCCCGAAACATCGAAGCTGCCAACAGAGACACCGCGTTCTCACAGTAACACTAGACGCAGTCAAAGTCTGAGAGAAACTGGACAGAAGTCAAAACAACATATAAAACTCATTCCCGAATCATCCACTGAATTTCCGGTTAAAAAGAAAGTTATAGAACATAAGGCAAAAAAACAGAGAGAAATTAAAAAGACAGAGAGTAGTGTGCTTGTTAAAGCAGACATCCCCCATGCTCCAAATGAGTCTTCTCCGAAACATCCCCGAATTAACCGAACGCCGGAGTCAACGATTGAAACTTTATCGACAACTCCCAGTTACCCACTTAAACGTTCAAGAATTCCAGTGCCAGTCAAAGTTGTACACAGCGGCCCTAAAACGCCAGATAACAAGACCACATGTAAGCCAGTCACCCCTCCACAGAAATCTGAGCGCCAGCCAGTTTGTAAAGTGGACACAGTAGTGCCATGTGAAACGAACTCTGCATTAGTTCGCGGAATGTCAAAACACACAGCTAGGATGGCAAAAAAAGCAATTCCCGTTTCCCAACCTACTGCAGAGGAAAAATTCCAACAACGGTTGATGAAAGATAAAAAAAAGAAATCTGCAAGAAAGAAGATAGTTACAGAGAAACAGGGTGGTAGAGCAATTAGATCTGCAACAGAAGAAACCATGTCTATGACTATTGTACAAAAGACAGAGAGAAAGGTTGAATTTAATCTGGTAGAAATTGCAGAGAAATTAGAAGTTATCAAAGAGGAAGAACACCTTGTAAACATTGACTCTGTCTGCATCTTGGGTGAATTGAGTGTTATAGAAGAAGAACGGGAAATCATTACGAACGAAACCGTTGTGGACGACAATTACAACAACGATTGGGAAATTATCAATCTTGAAGACTGTCAAAGTACTGGATTCGCACAGGTGGATGGTTGTATAGGGAATGTAGCCGAAAATCAATCTAACAAAGATCCAGAGTACCGTTTAAGCACTGAAAATAGGGAAGTGGAGAGTTGTACAGGTAATGCAGCCGGAAATCAATCTCATGAACAGTCAAATAGCTGTCTAAGTACTGAAAACATACTGGTGGACAATTGTGCGGAGAATGCAGCCAAAAATCAGGCTAATGAACGTCAAGAAACTTCATCATCTAGTTCAAATATCCATATCTTACAATGGCTTTACGAAACGGAAAAGGAAAAGCGGTTATATCTCCGTGAAACAGTCGGCAGAGATTCGCGGCGAAAGACGTTCCAGACTCGCCGAGATCTGTTTACAATTGACGAGAACGTGACAAGAGCTCGAAGGCAGCAACATCGTTCAAACAACAACAGATCGATGACACCAGAAAGCCCATTTGATGAAATACAAGAATCTGGACATACGTCTGATAGCCGTGTTCCGTGTTGCGAAGATGTGGACTTCACGAACGTTTTTGGGAATGGAAATCTGCTACAACTGTATTTGGAATTTCAAAGGGAATATTCGAGGTTATTTCGGCTTGAAATACAGCAGAATCCATTGTTACAAATGCTGATACATTGTCAACAACAATCTGCTAGAATGCCACAGAGTGAACCCCCAGTGCCTAGTATGCTTACTATAACTGAGTGTGACTCAACTAATACACCAGCTGACGATGATGGTGTTTGTGAGTCATCAGGTGAACTAATTATTGACCAGAAGGCGAATGGTAACGCTTTTATCCATGACAATTCAAATGCATCGAAGAAGGTACATTTTCAGGAATCAGACAAAGGATTAGCTTATTATTCAGATAACTGTATCAAATACGAGAGGGACATCACAGGAATTGTTCAATATCTTCGACCAGAACATATCTTTCTCCATGATAACATCGGGGAGCCTGATATTAGTACAGTGGATGCCCAGGGTCATTGTCATGGAGATGTCAATGCCACCAAAGCGACGGCCATAAAGGAACTGTATCGAACCTCAGATTACACATCGTGTACAGACATTCCATCTGAAGATATAAAGAGCGATGTAATAGGACTTGGTCATTATCTGCGACCAAAATATATATTTTCGGAGGACAATGACGATATATACAACGTAACACCTATAGACAGTTTCTCTGAAGGCGAAACAACACTCCCAGTAATAGAGGTGAGGTTAAAATACTAATAGATTTCTGAATTCAGAGGGGGTTACGAGGTCTCCTCCTGGTTTTCCAATGTAATTAGGTCAGGACCAATGTGACGTGGATACTCCATCATCATATAAGTGAAACCCCGTTGTGTACGACCTTAAACCCCAATTAAACAAACCAAAACAGAAAGCCTAACCAAATCACTAGGTCTGATACTAAAATTATCGTCTTATCTTACATGCCGGACTGAAAAAAATTATGTGGTTCATAACTCGTCAATGCTGTATCCTCGATATTTTCAGGAGACGGAATCGAATATTGTAGCAGTAAACGACGCTCCGATAGAAGATGTTTCAGAACAGCAATTGTTCACAGTTCCGGAATTCGGCAAAAATTTCCGATATCGTACAAGGAGGCGATTGAAAGAAGTAAATATATGAAATTATACATCATAGAACTGTTATGTGATAACCTTTCCGTGAATCGTTCTAGTAACAATAAGCATAGCGACTTATGGCCGTATTGGTGAAATTAACGTGTCATTTTATCATTTATTATAGACATATAATTATATATACATATAATTTATTAACTGATATGCAGAAATTCTTCTTCCAGTTGGCAAGATTTCTAAGTTGCAAGAAGGGTTCGTCAGAGGACAAGTATGCCAAAACATCCCAACTTAAATTGGATGGATTGGTTGAAGGAAATAAAAACGTAAGTTAACTATTTTTTCGATTAATCGACAAAAGGAATAACAGCCTGAGCTCATTTGCAAAAACAATAAATTTCATACTTTTCTCTTACATTCAAATACACAATTGTAAGTATTATCCACATCAATGTTTCTGCCTCAATGTTTCTTACCTCTATCTAAAAAGGAGAAAATTTGGTTCATTATAAAGTAAGCTTGTGTAAGTCAGTCGAAAGTGTCGGCTCACATGTTAGAAACGTTGGATTGAGGGAGAAAGGGAGGTAACCGGTTTTACCGTGTACTTTTCTGTATCTTTATGCATAAATAAGAAAAAATATTTATATTTTTGAGCTACGCTTAAAGAAAAACTACATGCCTTTCCCACCTATATTCTGAACCTTTGACTAGCATAGGCAACCTACTGAAACACGGTATAGTCACCGGAATTGACAAGTATAACATTGGCTGTGGGTCCTTGTGTGAAGTATGGTCTTAGATATAACAAACTAGTGTTTTTTATTTAAGTAAATGTTAAAATCTGGTTCTGGCAAACATATATTTATGAATTTTTGAGAGAAAAAAACATCGCCTTTGATGAGGATGGAGATTTGGAGGACCCTCTAAATTGAGTAAACTACTGAGGTGCCGATAAATTGAGTTGCATTTTCTCCAAAGTAATAGGAAACACATTCTGTTTTATAAACAGTAAGACGATGTTGGTTTAAAATAATATAACACAAAGCGGAGCGTTTTGCTTTAATTTTTTCAATTCGTTATTACAGTGTAACGCCAATGGATCAAGGAAACCACACTATACCGATACTAAAAATAATGGTAAGTCTCAAAAGTTATAAGAAAGGTAAGGAGATCAACATCAAAATGTCATCACATACTTGGCGGACAAAAATTAATTTTCGTGTCAGAGTCGACCTACTATATGAATTCACGTTATTAACGTCTTTATGTCCATTCAATTAAAAAAAATGAGAGGAGGGAGCTTCCCGTTGCCCTGGTGCCCTCAGAGCTAAAGGAGAACGGCACACCGATCTGTTTGGGATATTTTGTTTTGTCTTAGTTCGTTATCAGTGGCATCGAGGAGTTTCCTTCACCGCATTGGTGGGCACAACGTCATGCCAGTGAATAAACCTCAAGTACAACGTTAAATCCCAAACCAACAAATCGGCTCATTTCATGCAAATGGAAAAATGAAATGGTTTGACGCCCGTCTTGATTTATTGTAGTTGACTTGTATATTGTAGCGCTCCTACATGTAGTTTAACAAAAAGTGAAATAATTGTTGATGCTACCTCTGTCTTATTCAAACATTTGTACTTTTTAGGATATGAGATGGCATTTGCTGGGAAACATTCTCGTCACGTGATTAGAATTATGCATTATCAAACTATGTTATGGCTGCGAAGGACACGAAGACAAGGATAAGAAAAAATGCATACTTCATTGTTTTTGTACTGATGCTAAAAAACTGTAATGGTAGAAATATTTATTAGTTACATGTATGGCGATTCTTAACCTTTGAAAATTATGACGGTAACTTTTAAATAACAATTTAATGTTTTTGTGGCTAAGATAAGTTATATAAATGGTAACCTCTCATCAGAAATTAGAGTATGTTCAATTGTAGGAAAGTTTAATCTCCTGGATTTGTTATTCTGGTATATTTACAGTTACGGTTTTAACAAATATTTTATTTAGTAACAATGAAGATTTTAATTATATAATTTATGATAATTTTTAAGTCCTATGTTTCCTTGTTCTTTATTTGCAAATGGTTAAAAATTAACAGACGTGTTCTGATAACTGTCTTACACATGTGCTTTAAGATGGACAATGGGATAATGTTTTTGCTGTTTAATTGTGATAGGACATACTTTTCCGCAGCCGCAGGAACAATTTCGACAACAAACAGTTACATTAAGAGCTGGCCGAAACAGTTTATTCCTCAAGAATGTTTCTTCTCAAGTGTACGAGATTACGATGGGGCCGCTCTGAGTTTGTTGTTGTTGTTCAGCCTGAGATTTACACATACTCATTGTATCGATGCTTCCACTTATTTTGAGTAACACACACAAGCTATTGTAGTTTTGTTTAAATATAATTAGACGCAAACTGCATTGGTTTAACCAAACCGAAGGCAATCCACTGATAAAAAAAGAAAAACATGATGAAACGTAAATCAGACAAACCTATCCAACGAAAAGTTCTACTGAATAATGACACAAAACAGTGTGTTTGTGAGTTGTGTCCCCTTAACCGTTGAATAAGGTAGAGGGCAGTTTGAAAGACAAGACTAAGCAAACTAAATTTAAATGTCAACATATCAATTTAATGATGTTAACATAAACATGAAATATAGTGACAAAATAAAACAGACATGTTGAGGAGGCATTAACTTATAAAGATGAAGAATATTTTTTGTACTTTATGTAAACGATAATGGAAAATTAATATAATTATGACAATGTTTCTTGACCACCGTTTTATGATTTAATTGTCTGCTAAGGATCATAGCAAATTAGTTTGGAGGGCTATTACACCAAAGCGCCCATGCTGGAACATCCTTCGATACTTTCCGTACCGGTACAGTTATCTCGGAGGTGAATGGAAACAATAATATTATACGAAAACGTGTAATGTTAACCACTGGATGTTTTGTGCTCATGCGTAGAAATTACCAAAGTACTCCGCGGATTTGTATAAAAAGAAACACATCAAACAAGCCCGTTTCTCGGGTAAAATCACATTTAAAGAAAACACTGTTCGTTATTTATGTATGACTTGCTGCAAATTATTCACATTTCGTCAGCTTTAACTATTTTAATAATGATGTAGTTCCAATGACGTCATCATACCAACACAATAATAGTCTTCAGACGTAAACAATAAACACGTGGATAATCATATACTGAAAGTAAATCCTGGCGAGTAACCCCCGTGAACAACACCGCTTTCCTTCAGAGATTATTTACGGTACGGAAATGGCCGAGTATGTTCAGACATGCAAAGCGCCATCATGTCTGAACAACTGTTACATTTCCGTACCGTAAATAATCTGTTATGTAAAACGGTTCATTTAACGGGAGGTAACTCGCATGGATTTACTTTCAATATATGACTGAGTTATCCACTTATTTGTTGTTTACGTCTAACGGATATGCTTGTGTTGATATGCTGACGTTATTTTATCTACATCATTAGTAAAATATGAAATGATGACGAAATTTGATTTATTTGCAACAAGTCACACATAAAAAGGAACAGTTTGTTAAAATGTAATTTTACCCAAGAAACGGGCTTGTTTGATGTGTTTTTTTTAAAATACAAATCTGCGGAGTATTTTGGTTGATTTCCAGGCATGCGCACAAAACAGTCGGCGGTTAACATTACACGTTTTTGTGTAGAGTTATTGCTTCTATTCACCTTCAAGATAACTGCGCTGGCACGGAGAGTGTCGAAGGATGCGCCATGTGACATATTATCCGGGTCATTTTACTGCTCCTTTTACTTCCGCCCGTCATTGTGAATTTATTGCTTGAAATACCCAGGTTAAATGTGACCAGGTGCCTTGACGCCAAAACGAGGCCTTATGGTGGCACCCGATTAAAGGCATAACGTTAACAAGTATGGTGGTGGTGGTTTAGTTGAATGGCGGCTCCATTCGGATGAATGATTCGCGCCATAACAATAGGTGATAAAATTGAGGGGTACTTCAGTTAGATCAATCAATCAACAATACCCCCTCCCCAAGAATCAATCCCCCCATCCCCGCCGCCAAAAAAGCTCCAAACAAACAACAGCAACAAAACATCAGGTTCGTTGGCTCTGTATAAAATTTTGTTGGAGATAAGAACCTGCTAAGTAACGATTCTTGGGGAGAATTTTTGAGATTTTACAATTCGGTGACATTACAATGGCGTACAAGACCAGTAAAGAGTAAATTCTACAGATACGTTATAAGAAGTTACCTTCCACCGCAATTAAGATATAGGAAGGTCTCATAACTATCTAGTATTTAGTTATAAATTTCTTAGTTATAGCTGTCGATGAAAGACTGTCGATGAAATTATCACTTTCGATTTAACTGAAAGCATTCTTGTTTGAGCGCGGTACATAAGTGATGTCAATGAATAATGCTGAAAATTCCAGTTAACTTAGAAATCGCCACCTCAATTTTCTGACACGACACCCCATCGAATAATGCCCCTTCTCCGTTGCCCTCGTTTGTTATATGGTATAACACGTTTAAAAAAAACATTAACATTCAAAACAGCATTCTACTTATATTCGTGCCCTGTTGTGGTCTACCACAAATCGTTGTGTGTCACTGTTGAGAGCATGATTATATATTTGTAAATGTTTTAAAACTATTATTGAATACTTAATGGTTTTAAAACTGTGTGGTTCGCCACGTGTGGCGACTTTGTGGTATGTCTGTACAATATCGTGTGAAGCCATGCATTCGTACCCATTCGCGTTGGAAAGAACACTTATATGTTAGCTTTGTAACCATCTAGCTTTTCAACACAGGTTGCAGCTTTGGAATGAACACGTGACAGCATTATAGTCACAGGAAATCACATGACAGAGCTCTACTCTTAGCTACAGTTGCTTAAAGAGGAAGACCACCCAAAAAACATATTTTATAAATAAGTAAAGCTTTTTGTGTGTAATACAATACATTAATTTCCATTTTCATAATCTTATCGTAACTCTGGTTATCATTCATTAAAGAG
>JARFOD010117850.1:3289-14809 GCA_031763545.1 Mopalia muscosa | reverse complement strand
ACTGATTTCTGAAGAACAGCAGGTTTGGTTTTGAAGCGGGATGAAGGGGAGATTTGATGACGTCATTGACATCCCTAGTGCTACGCAGTATCTTAAGAAATTTGACATATCCAATATTTCCAACGCTGGGACGCACGACGTTGCCACAACGAATGTAACATACCACGATGTGTTTTCCCAACTACATATTACGGTGCCGCGATGTCTTGTCTGTAGGCAAGCAGAGATAAATAAAATAAAACACCAACGAATTCGCCCGAAGGTTTACCAGTACATACAGTATTGGTTGGTGTCCAATTTTCGTCAGCTTCGGTCAGGGATATATGCATTTCCATTTTGAGTTATCTTAAATATGACGTTATAAAGCAGTCATTTTTTGAATGTGGTAATTTTTTTAATTTTGGAAGCCAAAATTACAATTGATGAGGACTATTTTATATATTTTCTTCAAGAAAACTGTTGTCACATGCCTCAATCATATAGACTATTGTGTTGCATAGCTTATTAATTTCTCGCGGCCCCGAATTCTGTCTTTGCAACATTCTTAGTTTTTCCTCGTCAGAGAATAACAGAAAAATTATCATCCAAGCCCCTCAGACTTATAATTTTCCTAACAAACACAGTTGTCTTTTCATAACTTACTGGTTTAAAAAAAAATTGAAATACAGTGTTTAAATTCATTGATATTTTCTTTAATACTGATATGGAAGTATATCTTTTAATAATATTTATATTTTTTAACAATCCTGCATGCCAGTTGTATGGTGTATACAACTGTTTTCCGATTGATTGAAAATTGCTATGCGATAAGTAGGTACATGTTACTACTGTTTATCTATCTATTTATTAAATTAAATGTAATTTTGATTCTTTGGGGCACCCAAAGAATGTCTTATACCCTAAAAGGAAACCTCTGCGTCCCTTCACGCTCTCTCAGAGGACACAAAGGGTGCAAATGTCTCAAAGTAGGCCTGTCAATTTAACGAGTTTATTATATATTCCAATATTTTCATTTTTTAAAAACAAAACTCTCATGCATGATGCCTCTCTCGTGTGAAAGTTTTGCCACAAATTAGCTTCACCATTTAAATGTTATTGATTGTATTATTGCTCTGCAGCGAAGCTCCAAACCTGAATTTAGTAGACTCAGCGGCCATATAATACAGGTTTAATATCCGCATTGAATCAATTATGTCTCCTTTGGTAAGGTAAAAAGTTCTGCTTTGTTGAAAAATTAGTGTGAAAAATGCTGCCTTTCGCCAGTGGGTTATTAATTTTTTTCACGTTCTATTCTTTGACTTATTCATTATCTGACAATTTTGACATGGAAATTACTCGATTTTTTTGTTCTTTTATGCCTGCAGAGGCTTGTCATACTTTGAAAATTTACTTTTATAATATTTCTAAACATTAATCACACAGACACAGGGATGTCAAATAATTACAAGTGATGAATCATCCTATGTTCTAGATAAACACCCAATAGAAAAGTTTCAAAACAGATCTCTATCTCAAGTTGTTATGCGGGAACCTGGTCATCTCCAGAGAAGGCAAACAATAATGTGATAATTAATTAAGAAGCAAACAAGCGTTCAGTATAGGTTTACAATTAATCAACTGGATAACTCGTAAAATACTTATTATAAACTGTATAATCCTATAGATTTAAAGCTGTTATGGCTTCATTTAATACAAACTTTGGACAGTTCATATGGTCAAGTATTAACAAAGGAATCAATCAGGGTTTGGCTTTTTTGTCCATCTTTTTGTATTATGGATATACTCAATTCGTCAAAGAAAATCTCATCCACATTACTGGATGTACAATAACTTTAACCTGATACAAGTAATATCACTTGTATTCTTTTCTTTCTTTTTTCCTTTAGTGTTTACTTTCCTGTTGCTCTCGGAGTTAGGGGCCACATGCAGCGGATCTGTTTGACAGTTTTTGTGATGTATTCCATTACATCATGTGACATTTATTGTGGTTTCATTTTCCCATTGGGCTGGCATACGATGGTGATGTTTGTTTGTTTTGATTGGGGTTGAAAATGGCCCTTAAGTTTATTTCACCCAAAAGATGACATGGGAGAAGAAACCTACCCTCTGGTTGCCCTTTCTTTGCATCAACAACATGGCAACAGAATGCTCCCTCCCCACCACCTGTACCATTATATAGAAAGTATGCCATTGAACATAGTGTTAAACAGCAATACATTTCGCCACATTAATAAATTTTGACTGGTTGGAAGGCAGTTCCTGCTGCTCAAAGGGTTGACTAAGGGTCAATCCTATTGTACCAATATGTACTGTCCAGGTTACTGGATCCAATTTACTAAAGTGTGTTTGCGTAAACTTAATGTTTGTTACAATAACTCATTTCGATGGCTTCTAGGACTGACGAGTCGACATAGTGCCTCAGGTACATTTGTTAACAATACCATGATTTCTTTTTCTGAACTTCTTCGAAAAAGTATATATAGTCTGAGAAGCAGATTAATTGTGTCCAAAAACTCTGTAGTGCCGTGTTTTCCTGTTGACGGCATTAGTGCATCCCTGCTAGTTAACAGATGGAACAGCTTGCTGTTTATCTAAATCCCTACAGTAAATCCACACAACGAGTGATAAGAATGTGCCCTTAATTTTACAGCTATAAAATAAGATGCACCCAAAATGTTCTTTCTCACCATTTATAAAATAATTATTATATAGTTCTATTGTATACTTGATGTAATATGGACTTTGAGTCTGAAATAAAGATTATTATTTATACACAGACTGGAAATGTTCACCTCATAAAAAGACAAAGAATTGTTTCGATGGCGATATTAAACCCATATTTACCCGGTAAGTTATCTGATTCAAGTTAAAAGCTCTCTTTAAAAAGTTTAAAAAAAGAAAGTCTGTTTAGGCTCGAATCGATGTTTGGTTGCGTTCCGGATGTCTTCAAACAGCGCTTAGATGCAGATGTGTCCTCGTTAGCTTAACGAATGATTCCCACTAAAACAAATTGACCATGTGTTTGATTAACGAATGATTAGATATTTCTGTCTTGGTGTTTCTCATCTTAATACTAAAAAAAGTAAGATTCCTTCAGTGTTTCAAAACTAAAATGCCAAATTGTTGGGCTCTCATCTGTGGTTAGATCCCGGTTTCTACCATCATATGGAGGCCAGATTGCACCCTCGACACAGATGCGTTCCCATGGTCCTGCTAGGCTGACATTTTGTTAAAGTTGATTCTGTTTTAAATAGCATATTTTAATTATATTTTTGTAAACACTTAATCACAACCTAGAAAGGGAGTCTATCGAAATCCCTATGGTAAACTGATTATAAGCCAAAACCAGGCCTTAAATGGTGGTTATAAAAATTGACACAGATGGGAACTATTTAAAGGATTTATAGCAACGAGAGATCTTCCATTTTCTTGTAATTTGGGTTATCTTTCAGATAGGAAAAGAAGCTCACATCCATTCTTCAGTTAGTTGTTGCAGTCGTATGCTGTACACTGCAGTGTAAAGCTTGCCCTTATTCTGACGTCATCTGCCAGGTAGCCTCGCTTTCGATTCTCAAATATGCATAATCGCCTGAGGCTTGTTTCAGGTCTTTTCAGGCCCATGAAAAGGCTGTTCGGAGCGGTTGGGAACAAATTATTTTATCATTATCGGCTCTATTAAAGGCTTCTTAGAATCTAGGCTGTAAAATACATTTTGTTGACTTAAATCCTTTAATCTTCAGTATTTTTGATAAAGTTTTTTGGTTTTTGTGTAGTTGTTAATAAGTCATAGGAAGATGTGTAAAGTACATTGGAAAGGTATTAATTGCTCCGAGAACCAATAGATAGATATACTAGTAAGTGTCGACGGATTGTGCACTTTTTCATCTGTCTCTCTAAAATACGACGGAAATACCGAATGAATGTTGCTTATGATTTCTATATATTTATTCATTCATCAGATGATAGGAAGATTTGACTTACGCAACCATTATATAGGTATTACTTGCTCCGGGAATCAAGTCTGGCCAGTGATTTGTCAGCAAGGTACTAGTCCCAAACCAATAACCTTTTCCTATTCCACGTGCATTGAATGTCATGTGGACAACTGTATTGCCTCCTTTCCACATCTGAATTGTCACCTGAAAGGACAAGTCAATATATAACTTGAGAATGTACTACATTCGACCTATTCCATCCTAAATGTCTAATAATGTTGCATGGTTATATTAAAACTACAGATGTATAACAATAATGTAACTCACAACATTGTATCGTATTGTATCACAAATAATGTAGCACGGCACTATTGTAAGAGAGACATACTGTAATACTGTAATAGAAATATAGCTTTGGTTTGATTGGTAAATAATTTCAGTTAATGTAAGGTAGTGTTAGTGTTATAATCATAACAAACACTATTTGTACTAAGTTCGCATTTCCAATAACTTTATTTTATTAGCATGGCATAGAACTATAGAAATGAATAGGCCTATATACTTGTTGTAGTTGTCTAGTGGGAGAGGGTTTATAAAGTTGGAGAAGGAATGAGGTTTGTTTGATTGGTTGATTGTTTTTTGTGGAGTATTTTGGATAGGTATACTTGTATGTGGTGACGACGGATTGTCCATATCTGTCTCTCTAAAATACGGCGGAAATACTTAAGGAAAGCCACTAATAATTTCAATAGGTTTATTAATTCAACAGGACCACAGCAGACCATGGCAAGCCGTTTTCTCACTTTTACCTTTATTCTACATATGTTGAATTCCTTTCCACATATGTGAAATTATTTTTCACATATGTAAAATAAATGACTTTATTTACTTTATTTTACATATGTGGAAAAGAATTTCACATATGTGGAAAAGAATTTTACATATGTGGGAAAGAATTCTATATGTAAAATTTTTTTTTTATTTAGGTATGGTGAAAAGAATTTCACTTATGTAAAAAATAATTCAACATATGTGAGAAAGTCTCTGGCCAGAAACAAATGACCTGCTTGCACATTCGTGGGAGTTTTTTTTTTTTAACTATTTGGGTTCTTGAGTGACCATAGGCTAAGTTACCGCCTTATAGCACAAAGCCACGACAATGCAAAGCACAGGGCACCTGATCTCACTGCCAAACAGGGTCCTCGTTAGACCAAGCGGTCTATATACATTGACATGGAGCTAAAGACGACAGTTTAAATGAAATTCAACAAATTCTCTGATATATCAGGGTTTTAAATTAGACCGCCAAAACAAAATTTGATTATCGTATCACTTTACAAATTGAAACGGTATTTTCATGTCCACATTGTACAGTTTCAGTCTGAAGTTTATCTGTGGTACAGTTCGACGAGCTCTTTCTTTAAAAAGATAAGAGCGTCACTACTCATTATTATCACCCACACTAAATATATGTTCTTTTTTATTGTGTTTCAGCCTAGTTTGTGAGAAGCGCTTGGGACCCCCGCGCACCAAATTACTTGGGAAGATCACCCATCCCTACTGGACTGCCACTATGGTCACATATTGGGGAACCCACGAGCCATATACCCAGCACCCCCTCACCCAACCACTTTGTTTTCATTATTTATCAAAATATAGTATAAAAAATAGCAATGAAAAAAATTAATGGCGTGCATTGAGATGAAAGTTACGTTGACAAAAAACAATACATTTACCCAATTATCATAGTCCATAGTTTGCCTATTCTTTACATAAATAACCTTTGTTCCTCGGTTCAATACTGTCTGCGTTTGTATATTGCATCGTCACGTAAATTTTGGGGATATCTTGGAGACTATCTAAATAATTAATCGTATTTAAAAATTAAACAGGAAATCGGATCGTATTTGAACGAAGTGCACTATTTTAAAGCTAAAGAGGCAGCTTAATTTTATATTCCCAAATTGATTTTTCAACACTTGTCGGGGAAGCTCAGCCCCTTTTGAAAACTACTTGGACCACTGAATTCTCGACTATTTTAGAATGTGACAGCGGCCTCCCTCACTTTAAAATTCACTACTGTTGATGAATCTAGACGATAAATCTGTAACAATTCGGATATTAATAAAATATCATTTATAGATTGATAACAGTAGACTGTGACAGCGCCTCTCTCACTCACAATCTACTGTCGATGAATCTAGACGATACATTTCTAATCTTAATTCGAATAATAATAAAATCATTTAGATTAACAATTAAAAGCACAAGTCTGTGCTATCAAATAGTAATTTTATAAACCGTCAACGTTACTGCCTGACAAGAAAGTGTGTAGATCGTCGAAGAACAGAGAAAAAGAGTAGAGGGGATAGAATCGCTCCTTAACCAACACCAATTTCACTCAAAAAAGGAACGGTTTTCAGATTGCCATGACATGGTTTTGACAGGTTCAATACATTAACCGTCAATATCGTTTACAACGAGTTTATACCTAAGACCTCCCCTCCATAAGGTTTACCAACTTTATAGTACCCTTCAATAGTTCCATTGTAACCTTCTTAAAGACGCGTAAATCACTAAGGGCTCTATAACATTTCTTAACTCAATGTATGTATTCCTTACTTTTATTTTGGGTGAAGCTTCCTTTTGCCCGGGGGCTATAAGGGGTAACACGAAGCAGATCTGTTTGTGAAGGCCCTCTGGCTAGGGGCAGTTTGTTTGGTGAGTGGCAATGCTATCTTTACTCAGCACTTGAGGAAGATAAATTTCCAATATTATGGAAGCTTCCATCGTGATATTGCTATAGTGTCAATTATTGTTGGAATACACCGCCGGCATATAAGTGAAATACCCTTAAAGCACGGCATTAAACACAAATCAATCATTAGATCAATCTGTTTGTGAATACATGTATTGTGTCTGATGATTCATTGTCCTGCTCTGTTTTGTCTTGTCTTGTCTTGTTTCCAATCGATTTAAGGGTGGTTTCTTTCACCCTGTAGGCTGGCTCTCGCCGTCAGGTGAGTGAATTGACCTGAAGTTTAGCGTTAATCTCAATCATATGACTAAATATTATTTTCAAATCATATATCTTGACAACCATTCAATGTTTTTTTACTGCACTTTAGCTTGTACTTCAATAATTAGAGGTACTTGAGATATATTGCTATTCTTCATTTTATACAGCTCATGTCTAATTTGCATATCACCACCTTTCTACGTCATTACAATTCTGGCGGTCGGCAGGGAGCACCCTGTGGCCCTGTGCTCTAAAAGCTAAGAGGCAACATGAAGCCGATCTCTTTGTGGTGTTGTTTTATTACATCTTGTGTTATTTGTCCTGCCATGTCTTTGTTTATTGCCAGCGATTTTCGAGGAAGATTTCCTTCGCCGATTGACCTATGCCGTCATATGAGTAAAATAACCTTAAGGACGGCGTAAAAACCAAACCAAACAAACAAAAATTATGACAATTCTGATTTCCATAAAGCTTCCCACTCAGATTGACATCCATTAAACTAATATTTATTCCGTACATTTAATCCGTTTTATATCGATCCAATTAAATTGATGAAAACTGTGAATCAAATACAACAATTAATAACCTCGGTATAGTTACGTTCGTTTAATTAAATGGTTAAATAAAGACCAGCGTATACCTGACTAGGACAATGGGTGATTTAACAAAAC
The DNA here is from genome assembly GCA_031763545.1 of Mopalia muscosa. NCBI lineage: Eukaryota > Metazoa > Mollusca > Polyplacophora > Chitonida > Mopaliidae > Mopalia > Mopalia muscosa. The sequence goes on along the minus strand of JARFOD010117850.1, from coordinate 7,184 downwards.
AAACAAACTGTATAGACACGTTAAAACGAATAGATTATAATCGACAAAACAACCTGATCGCAGAGTATAAAGGCTCCATCGGAACAGGGAGATTCCGGTGCCTTTGAGGAACAAACAGAATGTTTATAACATATATATTAATTTATCAAAGATATCTTAATCTGATGATTCAATATAAGAGTTTTAGTTGTTTTGTTTTTTTGCTTCAATTTAAATAGGCTTCCTATGTACATAGTTGTCTTAAAACAGTTGTATGCTCTTTTATCTTTGGGTAGAACTTCAGGCGGTGTGTTTCTGGATTAATGATGCAATACTTTTTTTCTTATAAATAGTTATATACGTATGTGGTTGATATGAGATTTACCCTCTAAAGGCCCATTTATACTGAGCGCGAACGCGGCCACGAACACAAACGCAAACGCGACCGCCGCGACGTTCCGCACAAATTATCGCGCATACTTAAAGCTGCGTATGGCGCTGAAAATTCTAGATTAATTGCATCTCGCCATGGTGACGCCTTTGTGGCTAGTGGGCAGGCACATGTATGCCCTTTGACCTCGCACTCTGATAGGCTATTGCCAATAGTTCGCGCGACCTTCTCCCAAAAATTAGCTCTGGAGGCAATCTCTGCGGCTTGCCGCGCGACCACAGATTTGGCTGCGTTCGCCGTGAGTATAACCGACTCCATTGTCATAAGTTGCGTTCACACCTGCGGCGCGGTGCGGCGTGATGAAGAATCTATAAGCGATGTCATATGCGATGTACTGTTCACACTTGTCTGAACCAGCCTGTAATCAAACAGTGATTGTTACGTCACATTCACAACACCATACCTCGTCTCAGATTGAAAACTGCAATTCAGGTCAAAGGGTTTTCCCGACCGAAATCACCATGCGGCAAGCGATTCGAAAAGGAAAAATACCTAGAAGAGTTCGGGCGCGGTGACAATCGCTCGTCGCGTTGTACCGCAACACGCTGCATCGCACCGCACCGCAGGTGTGAACAGCTGATTGACTTAAGCTTGAAGAATCCAAGCGCGGTTATAACCACACCGCGCCGCAGGTGTGAACGTACCTATAGAAGGTAATCAATCAAATGCGGTTGCCGCGTTCGCGTTCGTGTTCGTGGTCGCGTTCGCGCTCAATATAAATGGGCCTTTACAATTGTTCACAAGACAGTGAAGGGTTTATTTATTGTAATAGCTTTTCAGTGGACATAGGAGAGCTGTGCTCATTTCAGCTCTAGTAAAATACAGCGGCAAACGTTTGTCTGCTTTCATCTTTAGGTCATTCGTTTCTTATGTGCCAACGAGTCCAAATACTGTATTTTTATTTTGAGTCCTCCTTTGCCAGCCACGATGCCATTTTAGAGACCAACTTACAAAACCTAAATTGAAAACTGTCATTTAACGGACTAATAAAACGTAATGCCACCATGTCGGCAAGTAATGACTCCATACCGCCATAAAACAAATTATTACTATCTTTCTATTTTTCTGGTCTCTTCTGCTCCCAATCCGCATTTTTATTTTCAATTTTAAAAGTATGTCATGAATAACGGCTTTGTGCTTTAGATACTTTATCTAATACATTTAAAAACACTTAAAACGGCTCAATTTCGTCAACTAGTTTTGCCCACAGAGCCATTTACTTTGAACGATGGCTCGTACGTTTAAAAATATTTTTAAAAAGAGGGAGGACGAAATTTTCTTTGACTCAAGAACAGAACGGAAAGGAAGTTTGGATAAAAAAGCAGAAGCCAGATACTATTTAATTAAGGAAAGAAACTCGAAATTGAACCATTAAATCCATATATGGGTTTAGATGTATAAGTAATATTCTGTCCGAAAAGGCCTCCGACAAAAAAATTGAACTGGCTAGTTAGTAACACTATTCAATATACATAAAGATGGGTAAACATGTACCAACTGCAAATAATCGTAGCAAACAAATTAGTTTTCACGTAATTTAGGACTTTCAATAAAAATGAATCGGCTAAATTTTGTCTATCTCACACTTATTTAAACACAGTGGACTACCGGGAGGAATATACACCGGTACAAATGTGCAATACCCGGAATCTTCTTTCTGAAAATAACTTAAAATCGAACTATAAAAGATAATCCGGAGAAATTTGTAAAGAAGCAGTTAAATGAATTAACATTTCTTTCTTACAAATATATTTTTAAGCATTCATTAAATAAGCTATATTCATATAATATAAGACAATTAACGTGCCTGTAATGTGGATGGAACATGTCATCTGTAAAAAAAACAAATTCTGTTAATTACGTCAATATTTGGGGAGGAGTATACCTGTGTTATATCGTATACGTCCCATTCGTTTAAGAGAAACGATTTGAAAGGCTGAGAAAAAGGAGTTGTTTTGTTCAAGGCACCTGAGATCCCATCATTTTCTGACACATTTCGACCGTTGTAAGTTTGGAAGAAAGCCTGGGACGTATCAGCTGAGACTCGAAAAGCAAAGACCTTTACAGTTCCTGTAACAATAAAAGAAAATCGTCATCACATGAGGCCAACATCTCTGTTTGTTTCATTGGTGCTTGAGTCGTACTCAGTCGTAATTCGAACGTATTCCGATGAAGAGCTCTATTGCCATGTAAAGCCAAATACAGAAGTCAATCAACTAGAAGTGTGTAACTGCCATATAGATAAGCTAACCGGCATTGGGAACCGAGACCCCTCTTATAACGTATCATGTAACGAAGCACACAAGAAAATTCAAAAGAACGCAACTGTAAAAATGATGAATTATGGGTAACTTTTGGCATTCCTTGATCATAATGTTCCTAACAAAACTGGTCTACAATGCCGTGGACATTACTGTATGGCAGTTACATAATTTCTGCCATATAGTATACAGCTATTCGCACATCATATCTTTTCACGGAAAGAAAATTTCAAGAACCCTTCAGGCGAATGTCCGCTATTTGTTTAGAAAAACATAGTATTGAAGTCAACATAATGGATAACTTCTTACACAATAAAATGTCAAAAACTATATTTTCAGTACATAAACTAAGTTCATATAGGCCCCGAAAGAAATTGCAACAAAAAATAATATTTACGAGTTATTTTACTAATGCTCTGACCATTCACAATAACAAACCAAAGCATTTCTACATCCTTACCCCTCCAATGTGATGGTAAGGCTTGAATAGACTAACAGTTGTTTCTGTTACATCGAAATGTTTATCGAAATGAGGTACCAAACCGAATTACCAAAATAAACAACGATTGTTTGCTGGGTTTGTCTAGAGTGTCCAGTTTTCCAATACCGGCGCATAACCGATCGGGACAAATAAAAATCATCCTGCAAATACTACAAACACTTCATATAGACCTTAAGTCGACAAGGGGACCTGAAGGAGTATCAGTATTAAGACACGCTAACCATTCATCCGCAGCCTATGCACTCAGAGCGAGCCTCCGACTATCTAGGACCCTTCAGAACATTTTCTGAATCTCTTTGTTTCGGAGGAAAAAATCTGTCGATACTTTAATAACATATTTATATATTCTTGTCCCACATTAACAGGCCATGCCACCTTGCGACATGTTAAGATAAGATCCGATAACCAAAACTAACGGCCGACTTTGAGTTTATAAGATATATTTTGATTGACCAGAACTGGACGTTTCCATTTAGAGTTGTCCAAAATTATATTTCTGTGTTATGTTGAAAATCATGCTTAGGGCAATTCTTTCTCAAGTTTTAAGAAACACGGTCCCCATAAAAAATGGATCACTACGAATAACTGGAATGATTATTTTTTTGGAAGGAAAAGACGCTCCTTTTTCTTTATTGCCACTTCCTACATTTCACAATGACTATACAAATTATTTTCAGTTAAACGTTCTGTGATAAGTCTAAC
>JARFOD010117839.1:0-14810 GCA_031763545.1 Mopalia muscosa | reverse complement strand
AAGGATATATCCTAATAATCATTTATTAGTAACTAGCTGAAGCACCCGCACATTAATAATAATAATTTAATATAATTTCGTTTATGTATAAATGTACTAGTGTACATGCTCATTTATGTATGGATCTACTTAGAGGTATGTATTTGTATATGTGTGCTTATATATACACTCAAGCGTATGTATGTATGAATATATGTATATGTATGTTTACGCATTGGCATGTATATGTTTCTGTATACTTATTTACATTTATCTATACAAGTCATGTCAATTTAACCTATTTTGTACTTAATGTAATGGGAAGACACGCTATAAGCTTGGTTTACTGTGCTTCCGTTTGTCATGTTATTCTGACAATAAAGTTATATTTAAACCAAATTTTATGACAAAAGCTTTAAGGTACATAGAAAACGAATACTGAATATATCCAATGTATAATGTAGGTATAAATTTTAAGGTAGTGGTATAAAATGTAAGGTGAAGATATAAAATGTAAGGTGACAGTATAAGTAGTATGGCATAGGTATGAATTGCATGGTGAAGGTATAACGGTGTCAACCAATTATTTTATTATTACAAAAAGCTTTGCTTAGCTAGTTTGGTGTAAAATGACTTTTTCAGTGGTGCTTCCATCTTAAGCCAAAACGCCCAGAATGTACTCAGTTTAAAGCAAACTACAAGCATTTGAGTATTCATCGAAGCAGTAAGTACTTGTTAGACCGCAAAAATCTGAACCTCTGCAAGGAAAATAGACTACTATTAGATATGGCTTATTGATCCATAATAATTAGCTACTGAATGTTTTCTTCCATCTCTTTACAAAAAGTTCATTTGATATTGACATTTGTGTGGCCACTATTACCTGAGTTCAAGACTAATATTATGTATCAACAGACAACCGCAGCTTGTTTAAGTAGTCAAATACTCTAGGGTATTTAACTTATATGATGACGGATTGTCCACTTCACAATGTACCTAGCCTTATTACGGTGGACAACCGTGGGGAAACCTTTCAAAACCAACCCCGCGATTGCCGGAGCCAACACATGTGTCTCGCTCATATACCTGATGGTCGACAGGTGGACTCGATCCTTTGAACGGAACATCGAATTACGTTCGGTTTAGTAAGCACACATGCTTCAACTAAGCCATGGCTGTGGACATATTTAAGTGTAACTTGTAGAAAAGTATTAAGAATCGTAAAACCATACATTTAGTTCTTGTGAGTAAGCGTATTAAGCTTAGCATAAACATTACTTAAATAGCCACTGTATTAACTACCGTTTAATCAACTGCTCTGTCCAGTGGTTGCTGAGTCATCAAATCGTGCTAAAAGATATTATGCACCAGTTAAGCCTTTCATTGGACACGTACAGGCCTGATGTGACCTATAGAATTTGGCCATTGACCAGACAATTGGACAACAGTCTCTTGGTCGAATGCCAGAATATACATTACCATTCTGCGCTCAAGTAAACAATCACTGCTCCGTTGGTTTCGCAGGCAAAAGCGATGTAAGCATTCATTGGTTCTCTGGGCTTTCTCATTGAAAACAAACTATCTGTACCTTCCAGTTACAAAAGCTTCATGGACTAAACCCTAATCGATTGTAGCAAGACACAAACGACATTTTACGTTACAATCTGGCAGGAATGATGAGTAAGCGCTTAGTAATCAACTAAGTATAGCGAGTAGGCAGATTTTATTGCTCTTCTTTGTGGTCAGTTCTGGAAATATTAGGACCAGACATAGGAATCAGAATTTACAAAATTGGTTAAAATTGAAATTGTATGTTAGGTATTTAAAATTATACTAATGATAAAATGAATTAGATATTGTTTAATTTGATATTATTGTGATGTAGTGTAGTGTAGTTTGCAATAAGATGCAGAATATATCAGGTAAAATCAGCTGACTCAATCCCTATCCGAAAAAATACTCATGCAGAAACATGAAGATGAAATAACCAACTGATTTTATTTCACAAATTGTAGTTTTTCTAATTTCCAAGTATTTTCACAATTGACCTGTACCTGATAATGTTACAGATGTTTGTAGAAAATCTGCAATATTTTTTCAAGTGAACTTGTATTTGCTTATTTCATGATTCTATATATAAAGTGGATGATATCAGCAAAACTTCGCATTGGGCAACTTTAAATTGTTATCATTTTGGAAGGCGGAAATAAGGCCTTTAAACAGTTTATTAGATTTTATCCTAATAAAAAGAGGTCTTTTTAAGAAAAGAATTGAGAAAAAAGTTTTTTATTCACAGACTACTCTCGACATGAAACTACTTCATTTGATGTTTCGGTAATTACGGTAATTTCGCTAAATAAATTCGCAATTATTTTAGAATTGTAAAGATTTTCTTTAATACATCAAATTCTTAACAATTTAAACCAATATAGTAATCCGGTGTGTATTACGCGTCATTAAAGCATTGGAAAAAGCTTCTTCAACAGTTGTTTTAGATTAATAATTTAGAAAACGTATACCAAACCGAGCAGAAACGAAAGCATGCTTGGTACAGAATTATGCAGATTTGGACACAATAAATAGAGAAAAGAGTTACTAACGCCAACTGATAGATCATATCCAGAGGCAAAACAATGAAACAAAACAGAGCATGTGTATTTTTTTACTTAAATTTTCCAGGTTTAAAATTAAAATGAGTAAAAAAAAAAGGAATGTGGATATTTAAATACTAATTGTGCAGTACGGATAATTACAAAAATAAAAAATCTGGTTGGTTTGTTATCTTGTAAGATATAATTTACTCTCAGGTTATTAGTCAAAACGTTGAAAATTCCCAAACGGTAATAATGCTAAAGGGTTTGTTCCTAACAAGAAATAGAGTTGGGTCATTGTGGAGGACACCAAAATTACAGTATTATATATATATTTTTATGTGTAGCTTCTGATAATAAGAAAAGTGTGTCTGGTAAATATTACAGGGCAAATCTTGGAATATTATATTGCCTTTTGAAGGTTGGCGTTGAAATGTGTACGATAATTCAGAATGTATTGATTCCATCCGGCTACTCTCATAAATCGTGTTCCCTATAGTTCCATACGGTATTGTGTTAGCAGATTAGCACTTTACAAATGCTCCGCCAATATGTGTGTAAATAACACTGTGTTCCAAAAGTGAAATCTAATACTCCCCTCTGCTTTTAGTATCAGGCCATCCATTCATAAATTCAGCCCACATTGATCCCTTGATAACAGAACACATTTACACCTGACGTCATCATAAGTTATTACATAGTCTCAGATTCCAGTATTCCTCTGTATACTAACCAATCAGATTTCATCCTGCTTTTATATAAAACCAATCAGATTGTGCTCATAACTGAACTGAAACTGAATCATCAATATATTTGCCACTCAAAGGACATGTTGACAATTACAATCACAAGAATTGCTTGTTGTCGTATTTGCAATTTGCTTGTCTACTTTATTTCCAATATGTCAAATGTAAGACACGGAAATAAATGTTCATGGGCTGCTGGGACGTTTTCGAGACCTCCAAGTGGTCATAATGGATCTCTGTACACTCGAACTAGGCACGGATTGGAGAACAATAAGAAGAAATTAGATAAAGGAGTTTCCAGTAACACCATTTTAACCCAATTGAAATATAACGTTTATTTGATAATAAGAAATGTCAGAGACATGGATAGTAACACAACATTTCGGTTGTTATTTGTATAGCTCTCTGGTTTAAGGCGCTTTGCTTGGACAATATCAATTGTGCCTTTATTTGACACTGGAGGTATATACACTGTCGAACATTATCAAAAGATTTCACGTGTTATGGTTGTGTTAATCATGTTATATGTGTACATTGCATTTACAATCGATGAATGTAATGTGTGCTTACAATAATGTATCCAAGAAGAGCGTGGAATATGCACTATAAGTGTCTGCATTTTGCAATAAAACACGTTTGGTTCAGGATTTAAATCGGTTCCTATCAACACGTTTTAACCACGTTTCTCTAAAAGTCTAAACAAATACCATTGTTTTTATTTTTGAAGCCTTGCATTATGAGTTCTATCTAGAAAGATTTGTATTGGAAGTGTGTTTGATTGGTTAGAATGTCTGTAGATCGCCTATACACGCGTTTTTTACGACAAAATTAGACTTTCAGAACATTAAACAAAACTCAAAAAACAAAAAAATATATTTGAAACAATCTACAATCCAAAGCTGGACATCACGAGCATTTTTTTGTTCCACAATGAGACAAAGGGAACCATTGTTTTAACGAACGGCTCAAATCTGGTTCGTGTCCCTCCTCTACACAGAGGTCCCACTACCCACTCAGCTAGATCTAGGGCTCTATACCAGGCATGTGATTACAAACAAAACATTAAGTTTTGATATACTTACTCATAGAGTATGTCAGTAGGTCAGTGGGATTGTTAATCCACCAAGAGCTCAGACGTGCCTGTGAATTAAATGGAACACCTAGCTAGCTTAATAAAATAGATCCGAACGTATTCTTTACGTCTAGGTTGATTGGTTAATAATTTACGCCACTTGCAGCAGTATTTCAGCTGTATATGATCTCCAAAACGTACATTACAGGTGTAAGGTCGACGTTAATCAATGTAACTGGTCGTTAGTTTCGAGCTTTAGCTGCATTAACTGCGCTGTGATTTGTGAACTTTTCTTTACTCTAGTACAATCGGTTAACTTTTCTTTAGGAGACTTTAGACTCTATTTTGGTTATTTTGGAATAGAGACTTGAGACTCTGCTCAACATTTTGCCTTGGTCATCTTTCCTTAAGAAAGGAAATGACAATAAGGTATTTCTGAGTTGGTGAAGGTAAGGCATTAGCATACACTTTAGTTAACGTGCTATTTTCAGGTGTTTGTTTATCTGATAACATCGGCGAATAGCACAGTGTTCAAATCCAAGGTGTCTCAATGTTGCTCCGTCCTGCTTGAAGATGAAACATCCTGGCTAGAAGGGCCTAGTTTTTTCATTGAGGGATGCTATGGTTTTCAAGAGCGGCAAAGTCACATTAGCCGTATTACACATACAATATACTTATTACTTCTCCAAACTAGCTCAACGCGCTAATTCTTTGTAAGGCCCATGGCTACGATTGAGCCATTACCCTGATATGGGAGTGGCCTGTTTCGTTTCTGTTACATGGGCTGGAATTTACACCACTGACACACTGACCCCAATCATAACGCTTGAGTTTCCAGATCAGGTAGACTAAAATAAACCACCAGCCTCATTTTCTAACCTTCAAGTACCATCTAGCTTGTTAACGCCGACTGGGAACTTTGGGATAAACCCGCACCATTACTATCTTATCAGGAAGTGACAATGGTGCTCTCACTTTACAATAAGCCAAAAGTGCATAATATTTTAAAATGCGTTATGCAGGTCAACATAAAATAAAACCTTTAAAAATGGTTAAACTTGTTAGTATCTTTATAATTTGATTGTTTACTTGATTTGGGTGACTGGTGTCTTTAAAAATGCAATTGGATTGATGTACAGCTGAATGGCATCAAAGCATTGTCCCAGTGTATTCATACAGTTGTAATTTGTCTTGGTATGACCGCACAAAATATACTGCATCAGCGGATATCACTACATGTAGACATTCAAAATGGCCCAAGGTTTATGACCAAGCGGACTGTACGTAAGGCATGGAGGTAAGACAGCTATGGTTTTAATCAAATGCCACTGGCTTCTGAGTTTGGATGTTGAAATGTGTGGGTTTTGTTTGTTTGTTTGGTGTTTAACGCCATACTTATTTCACTCACATAATGGCGTGCCAACCCATGTCGAGAAGAAATCACACTCAAACCTTGGCAACAAACAAGAGAGGACAAAGGTCATGACAATCATAGGACGCAGTACAACGACATTACAAACAGATCGGCTTCGTACTGCCCTTTAGCCCAGAGAGCTCGAGAAATGTTTTGGTAACTACAAATCCGATTATGACAGATTGATAAGGAATCAATCCTTTACACACATTAAGTTGTTGGACAATACGCGTATCTTAACAGTGTGTAATTTAACGAATTTTATAGCATTAAAACACAGATTTTTGCTTTCTGACAATGAACAAATATTGGTAAAGCACTAAACACAGTGCTTTTTCTTCGCTGATCCGTTTAGAGCCACATAGTACTGAGATTACAAAATAAAGACAGCAATTACCAAAATTTGGTATCGGATGCTATGACATTAAGGTGTACTACTGGCTTTATTATCATTTGTTCTAGACAAAACATCACGTGGCGTAAAAATAACACGTTGACTGACGGCCTGTACATGACAAGTAACGCGAGTAAGTATGAGAAAAGCCAATCGTACACATAACTCAAGATACAAGACAAAAAGAAAACCAAAAGAATTCTTGAACAGAACAGTTATCCCTCGAAAGCTGGGCGATAACTTAAAATAAACCTGTTCCGCATCTTTTAACGTGCTTATAATAGACCACTTTGAGTACGTGTATGAGGATGTGCGCTTTAAAGTTAGAATCAATCACATGCTTGAAAAAAAGGGCAAGGACAACGTTTCCGCAATGGTATTTTGACATTTAATACACAGATAAGCTATACTACACTGCCTACGAATAGTTTGTATGATTAACATATATCAGTATCCATGTATGTAGGCGTTTAATGTGACAGTAAAACTCCAAGGCATTGCATTTTCCGGAAAAACTACTAGAATTCCATTCAACGATCAGCCACAGCAGAAATCTAATTCGGTCAGATCTTTAGGAGGACTTCCTTTGGTAATTTCACAGAAAGAAAGCCACGATACATCTGTATTCATGACGCTGTTGTTGTTGGCACGATCCCCAACAATATATCTTCTCATCAAATCTACTTTAATTCTCGAATTTATCTTAATTCGGAAAGTGTCCCATAACACATTGATATGAGGTTGAGCCACTTCAGCTCAACAATTTATTCTTGTAGATTCCGGGCCACATCGTATTTTTGCTGTCAGTGGTTAAGAGCCTGAATCTGAGGAACGTGGGTTCGATTCTAGTACGAATTTTAACATCCTTAATTTTATTTGTCAGAGACAATTAGTCCTTGTTGGATGGGACATCAGGGATACCTGAATCTTATATCGTAAAATAATGAACAGTAGGCCTATGTTGTTGTTTCTATCAATAGTGGTATATGCTACTGGCTTAGAAATTTAGATGTGTATAATTAGCTGGGTGAATTGGAAATATTATATGAAAGGAACGATCTTTTATAGTTTTGCGATTGAATTGTTACAGAGATACGGCTTAGAAAATATTATTAAACTTAAATAGATTTGGTGAATTTTGCTGGTCTGTCCTGTGTCTAAACCAATCCGATTATGCTCAGCATGTGGATGTCAGGATAACTACAATTTCACCGTGGCTCATGCGGTAATATTACTCTCCAACGGAGTATGTAAGAGATATGTGGGACCACTCGAAGCACAAAGTCTCTGGCAATACTGCGCCAACACATTCTACAACAGTCAAGGGTTACAGAGCAGCTTTGGTTGGGTTACTTACCTACTTCTTAACAGGTAACAAGACCCAGTTCCGGAATCAATTATGAACAACCCTGAGCACGTCAAAATCTGTTTTTATTTCGGTTCACCCGATGATTCTAGTCATTATTTTTTTAAATCAACTGATTGATTGATTGATGTTTTACGCCACACTTTTAATCAACTGACATATCCCATCAACTTACCAGCGGTATCGTTTGTCAATTATCATTGAAAGAAGAGCTTAATTCCTGTCCAATTAATAATTTAACTAATCCACGCTATGTAGTTGGACTAGATCGATCAGTTCATTACCTTTTAATTCATTACACCCAAACCACGTTGTACGGTGTATTTGTTTTTAAGAGACAATATGGTGATATATATGTATGTTTATCTGTGTTCTTGCGAACAAACCGACAACACAAAACAAACATAAAGTGTGTATCTGATATAACATGGAACAAATCTTAAAGACAGAAAAGTTAACAAACAAAGATAGCCTTATCTGTCAGTAATCTTTCGGCGTAATGGTTTTGGTTACTTTATACAAATGAGGAAGTCATTCAAAAAACAGGCCGCTATATTAGAAAAGTCAACTTATGGTGGGTATACACAAGCCACTGTGAAATATGGCATATGACGATAAATTTCCATTGTGTCTCAAAAATTTAACAACACGAGTTTGTATATGTTATGGTGCGTTTTATCTATTGACGCGAAAAGTTGAATCATATTTTAGAATGTATCGATTCCACAACTTTTCTCATAAATCGCGTCTCCAATGGCCTTATCGGGTATTGTATTGATAGCTTAGCACTTAAACACTAGATCAGTGTTCAAAAAGCGAAATCAAATACTCCAACTGCTTTTAGCATCAGGTCATCCATTCATAAATTTAACCCACATCGATTCCTTGATAACGGAACACGTGCACTTTTGACATCACCACAAAGTGCTCCGCATGCTCAGATTCCACTAGTCATCAGTGAACTAAGCAATTAGATGTCCGTAACTGTTTTTGAGTGTATAGTGCCACTTATGTGACACGTTTACACTCATATTCATGATGACTTATATGTATCCTGTCTCCGTAAACCGTCAAAGCACATAGTTTTAATAAATATGACTCATTGCCGGAGTGGTCTACACTTTTGAGAGTGTATGCATCTGGTCCACATATCCCCCTCAGGTTCGATTCCCGCGACGTTCAAGTGGTTTTGTGTACCAGCAACCAGCGGAAGGCCGTGGGTTTTCTGGGTTAATTTACTACCCAGTTTTCCTCACACAATAATGCTGGCAAATGATCTGTAATTGAGATTTCATCCTTATAAATAAAGAATAAAAATATAGAATAAAGACAAAAATTGTGTTTTTCTGGGCCGTTGAATTTTCAGTGATTACATATATATACCTTTCATACCAGCATTGAACTGGACACGGAAGGACGTGATAACGCATACAGTATCAACAACTGACGCATTTATCAGCTTTAATAATGTACAATATTATTCCTGGTTGAAAAATATCGCAAATGGATAGATTTGGATATACACAATTAATTTGGTCCAAAAAAGTGTCAATAGTCACGAGCTGATGGCGAAAACCCATGAATTAAGTGGAACTTTGACGCACACTTTTATAAACCAGTATCAGCTAATCAATGAGAAAGGCTACACTCTCAAATATGATGATTCTTTGAGGGTTGTTAGGGAGAGACGATGGTTCTGTATTGAACTATTTCGATTAAAATGGTTGGTTGGTAAAAAGGTGAATATACTAGATATAGTGGCCAAAAAGAGTTCCATTCAGACCCCTAAGGGGCTCCACCTGAGCCATAAACCGGAAGAGCCTTTAAGGGTTCTACTAAAAGCTGTGATACCAAGCGTGTAGCAAACTGTTAACAGTGTTAAATCTTTGGTATATTTGAATTTTCTGCTTTTATATCCATTCAACTGTATGTTAGTTATGGGAAAAGTTTTAACAGCGGAAAAGTAAAAAGTCGTGAAAAAAAACTCCTAAAACTTATCCTAAATGCATATCGTATCGAGAGAAACAAAGGTTGACTGCAATCGGAGTCATGGATGGATGGAGTCAGCTCGAGGTAGTTCAATGATTACCGATGCGAATTTGGTGAGAAAAATAAACGAACTAAAAGAGTAATTAATTTGGTTGATAACAGATCAACTCAATAGGGGTTTCCCATTGAAAGCTAAACCATTATGATTTCGTAGTTTTGTCAATGTCAAAGTTAATACATTCAACCGTGTACCGACCGGTGCAATAAGCAACTTAGAAATATGAACTTTACATGTACTTATGGCATCTTCCCCAGTATTACTGTGGCTGTGTTTTTGATCTTTAACGACATCTTGATAGTACATAGATTGCCTTATAAATTGAGCCAATTGCAGCCGGTTTGTGTGTACTTTACCCGTTTATATCATTTCGGTACAATTAACTGACCGAAACCAAATAGCCTCTATTGTCATTAGCGTTAGAAGTACCATTCGTCATTCGATGTCAATGATCCTTGATAGGGAAACATGTTCTTTACCCTTGATGCAATGGTTGATCACGTGTTATAGTTCGGTATCAGTAGTCAATAGCCTCGGAGTTACGGTTCATAACTAGAACTATCAGGTCATAAATATAGTTCCTGGTGAAGAGTATGTAGTGAAATCTGATAAAGCTCTGCATTGCATGTTGAAATGAGTGACCAGGAATAGATTTATAGCCATATCGGCTACAATATAGATAATTTGGAGTTTAATGTACTGTAGAAGGAAATGATATGAAATTTAATAGCAGGTGAAGATTTGTAAACAGCTGATGGGAATTAGTTTTGTCTGGCTGCTTAGTTTTACCAAAGAAAACTTACGGGTGTTAGAGGGTTATCGTAAATACTTCGAAGTATTTGAGATCTCAACAGTTTTTCCAAATGATTGAACATAAATGATAAAGAGTATAGGATAAGTACAGAATGCAACCGATGGGGCTCTAGAGACCGCTTCCACCTTGATAAATACCAGTTTTTACGTTCGTAAAGGGAAGACAACTTTGACGGACAGCAGAATAAATGCCATGCCCTACGCTCTAGGATACGACATTACTGTTTTGACATGGTATGTGTAGCAGGCATGCAAGGTCAAGTTTTGTTGCTGATGTGTTTTCAATCAATCATAACAAAAACACTTCGATATAAGGGTATAACACTGATATCTAACAGATTGGACATGGAATAGTCAATCGTATTATTAAGTAAATTTATTATTTTGATATGTGTCATATGATGAACAACAATTTGTAAATGCATCTTTTTCTTTATGCTGGTAACCCGCCATTTGTTTGTTCTTCTCTGCTGATGGAAACTTCAAACAGTAATTCACTTCTTTTGTGAAGGACTCCTATAAATAATAGTTCTGTGAGGGTTCTGTAGAAAAGAGGATCATTGATTCAAACACGGTTCTTTGATAAAATATGAAAATGAGAAAATTCGGAACAGTTTCTATTAGGGCTCTATCAGAACCATAAGTTCCACCAAAGCCATTACTGGAGAACCTTCAAGTGTTCAATAAGAGCTAAATTTGTCTACAAGTGCATTGCAAAAATATGTTTCGCTTTAGTTACAAGTTCCAGTTCGAATACTTGTTACTTCACATAATTAGTGTAGCCGCGCTGATTCTAAAAAAAATGTCACTGTAAATATTTTAATTTTTAAGTTAAATGTATGGTGTTTTGCTAAAGGCTCTTTCAGGCAGTCTTGTAAGAGGTCACGTGTGATGGAAATATCAACTTTATGTTTATCTGCAGCTAGTTTTACGAAACTGTAAGGCGACTTTTCACTGTCATTGAGTTTATGTTGGATGAAAGATACTGATCCTTCCCTAGACAGGCGACCAAAACTTGATGTAACGATTCTTTGTGATTGGTTTATCTCCATTTAATAACCACTGCACGGAGAACGTAAGTAAGTCAGTTAGTCCTTCGAAACCACTGGCAAGTGTCATAATTAGCATCAACATTATCACCAATACAAATAATTTACATTTAGGGTATTTCAAAACCATGAAGAAAGATTCATTCAAAAACAAATTTCCCAAAGGAATAACAGAATTTTTGAATTTATGAAAGAAAGACTAATAAATACATCATGGATCAGGTTATTTTCGTTACTCAGTTTATTTGACTATATTGTTGATTTAATTATACAATTTCTGGATAACCACTTCTTGTTTTGTGATAAACACAACGTTTCGATACATTTGCCTGTATCTTCATCAGGCGTAAAAACAAGTTCATTATTTTGAATGGATAAAGCCGGGAGGCCCTTGTATCTGGTATGAGGCTGCTGTCTTACATCAATGACGATTGTACAGTTAGTTACCTTCGACCAGACCTGCGCTCCGGGTCTATTCTGGAGTATTTAGTACACATACTTTATGTGAAATATACTGAAAGACCATCGGAATACCCACAAAATTAATATTCTGTACTATGCTGTTACACAAAATAGTAAGAAAATAAACTTAAGCTACACATTTTCTGCACATAAATTTCTTCTAAGGTAGGCAGGTCGGTCTAAGACTCACTCGTGTTCTCTTGTTCTATCTCTTGGTATTGAAACCAGTTCTGCGTGTTAAAATTGGCTGTCAGGCCCATGGCTACGGTTGACCCGTTACCCTGAAACGGGAGTGGCCTGTTTCTTTTCTATAACAGGGTTTGGAATTTACACCACTGACACACTGACCCCAATTATAACGCTTGGATTTCCAGATGAGGTAGACTAAAATAAACCATGGACTCCTGACTGGATGTAGAAATCCGCTAATGCCGCTAATTATGATGGCTTAATACGGAATCAATCTCCCATACTCATTAACTTGTTGGACAAAGTGTGTAGCAGTGCGTAACACCATTAGAAAAATGAAGATTTATTTCGCCGCCGTGAAAAAAGATCAAGAAATCACCAAAAGCGGATATCCAGTTGCATAGATGATTACTTCCACGAAACACAAAATAAAAAACTCACAGCTGTAAGATTTCTACAACGACTGCAGTGAGAAATATTTAGTAGATGTTTCTAGTGCCAGGAAAAGATTTATAGGTCGGATGAATGAGCCTCACAGGGGAAGCTTGGCATCACTCATAAGTGTACATGTTCCTAGGCAATTTCGATAAAGAATTGTTTTGATTCTCGTTTATTAACACCGTTAATTACGAAAACCACATATTTTTTGTTTTGGTTTAACGATTTACTAAACCAAAAATCAACAAAACTGATAGACGTATGTATTTCCACAACAGATCTAGACGTGTGGCATTCGGCGTCTTTTAACTTCAGCATCTCCTTAACCAAAAACATCATAAATTCTGAGACACTGTCTGAACCTAGTGGAGCACCGAGGTGGAACAAACTAACGGCCCACAAGGGGTTTGTACTGCAGAAGTGAACGAAGTTTAAGCCAATGACGTACCCATGCTTTTATAGTCTTAACGATTGTTACAAAGTTTATATTACATGTAAGTCCTAAATTTAGCAAGCTGACTAGTAGAGAGAATCCTAATGTTCGTTCAATAATATCATTTCCGAAATTTTACACAGTAATTCTCGGAGAGAAACGTTATCCCTGATATGTTGAGGGCTAATATAAAATAAATCTATACCACAGACTTATAGCCATCCATACCGCGTCTTGTAGGTTTCAAATGGAACACAGACCCTTTGCTAGGGATTACATTTTCTAGCTTAATTGTAATCCATAAAACGTATCTATGTTCTATAACTACCAATTTTATATGCTATATGATTATTTAAATCACTTTGAATGGTGATAGTTAGAGTGTATGTTTCGAAGGGAGATCGTGGCACATTGTTTAAAAGTTTTAACAAATAGGTTATTCCAAATTGCTTAACGTTTACACTGACGCGTCTGTCGTTAGGCCATTTTTCCCATTAGAATGATTAACTTTGGATACTCGATATATGTGGGCGTGAGTAAGACGGTGCAGCATCAAAGCATCAAGTCGTACCAGGAATAGCACGAGAACTCTATTCAGTGCTCAGCCACATCAGCAATCTGTCACCGCCTGAAGGGTATTTAAGGTATTTCGTTTTTGAATGGGTATTTCAGGGAATAGCGTCTGGATCATACTCTCTGTTGACGTAGACACGCTCTCTTTAATACAATCCATTCGCTGCTAAAATTTTCTCTAATAATCAAGCAGTTTCAATCAGGAATGTGTAATATTGATTGATTAGTGCTAGAAGCATTTCACCTTCATGACGGCGGCGTATTCCAACACGAACTTGGGGTTTTAGATAATGTACACGTTTCTTATCATTTCGTCTGATGGAATGGGGCACAATTGTTTTTTTACAAGAACGATTTGGTGCCTGACACTGATGGCAAGAGGTTCGATTCTTATACTGCATGTGCTCAGTCTTCACAATTTAATTTTGTATGAGCGACCAGCTAGCTAATAGCCTAGTTGCAATATATTCAAGATATCCAGACCAGAATCTGCACAGAACAACTCGAAACCGTATGTACCACCTATGGTGTTGTTTCTACACCCTAGTCTAGCTCAGTCTAGTTGAGCAATCGTCTGTTTAAGAGATATGACTCAGATGTGTCTGTACGACTGGGTGCTTCTTTAATCTGTCTACAGAGAAGCGAAGCTATTGACACATTTATTGTTTAATTTGTTTAAACTGACAGCAAAGGCTCCGAGTAAATACAATAATATTTTCCTCCCATTATCTTAATTGTGACAACATCGCAACGCTATGAGCTTTATTGCAAGAAACGTTCCTATATATACAGTTACACAGACCTTAAGATTATTGGGCTACAGACATTGGCCACAATTACAGCTTTATAATCATGAATACGTCTACTTTTGAAAATTATTTTTGCATATAATGTTAAGGTCAATACTCCTGGTTACAACAGGCTAAAAAACGCCTTTCTTGATAACAGCTTACGGAGTCCAGCAATCCCTTAAAGGAACAAGAGTTCTATCCATATTAAATATATATCAGAGAAATTTAGAAGTTTTACCAAATGCAGAATACATAAATATAAGCAAGTTCGATTAGACAAGCAAATTTTTTTATTTTTGTTTGTCTTTAAGATAATTTATTTTTAATTTTTTTATTATTATAATTTTTTTACATTGGCATATAGTTCACTGCAATATCACAATAATACTATATCACAATAATAAGTACTGTCACACTATTATTAGCATTGAGATCTCAAGATATTTTCGAAAT
>JARFOD010117828.1:0-14810 GCA_031763545.1 Mopalia muscosa | reverse complement strand
ATGACCATACAAAACTTCTGACAAGCCATTTTAGGATAATTTTCTCCAAAACTCCCCATAAGGAAAAAACTGTTATTTTTTTCATTTAGAAATGGCTTGCCAAAGTCTCACTGGGAATCAGAAATAGAATCAACTAACTAACTATACAAATATTGTACATTCCTCTACGGTGGTATGTGGCGAAAATTTGATCTTGATTATTAAACCATTTTTTAAAATCTACAAATGTTTGTTTTGTCAAATTTTTGTTGTTTTTATATCCTTTCTTTTATTCTGTCTGGCCACACATTATAGCTAAATTCTGAGTTACAACTGCGTACATAAACACAAATGTGATCAGGATGGTATAAATGAAGCATACAGTTTTCATGATTTATTTTTTAGGCACATTATGTGAAACTGATCAGTACAACTACAAGTTTGGAATATACAGAACATTATTATAAGCTTTTACGTGTGTCTAAAGTAACCATGAAACATGATTTAAATTGTTGGCTTGAATAGTTACCGCGCTTCATCAAGTTAGACACCCCAATGACCCCGTTATCATGTTTTCCATATCGCATATATTAGCCTATGTATTTTGTGTACAATTAAACTCGAAAATGGTTGGGCAAGTGTTGACTTAACAAAAAATCGGCTGTGTTGTGTGGTTGATTTGTCAGTAATTCAAATTACATCAATAGTCTGATGTTTACAGGCTAGAGTTGATTGCGTGGCCGGGGTTCGGCTTCTATCGCAGTCTAACGAACTCCGCAAAACAAATCGCCTATTTCTTAGGATAAGTTCATAGCCACCGAATCAGTTAGGAATACAATTTATATTTCGATGGATGTTTGCCAACAAGAAACTAACCAATCCGTGTTATTTAGACGACTTTTTCGTCACCCTCGGCACTGTCAGAGTAGCTAGCGCACGACTCGTCTGTCTCGCCATCACTTGCAAATGGTTCAAACTGATACGGTTTTGCAGCATCCGAACGCATACAAATTTCCGCAATATCAACATCATTCTCATCTTCTGATGTGTAGGTATCAGTGAATGAATCAGATATGTCTTCGTTGTGTTGGAAAGAAAATGCGGCCATCTCTCGCTTGGGAAAAATCTTATGAACTATCTTATCCAAAAGCCGCACAATTTGGCATTCTGATTCCGTTTGGACGATTTTCACATAAATATAATTAGAATTGGACAAAATCTCTCATTAACGCATGGCTAACTGCTAGGCCAGGCCGACAGGGCTTCACGACGTGACGTCACTCAAGCAGAAATCGGAATCTCAGCGGGCAGGCTGATCTGGTAACTTAAGTGCCCTGTGGGGGCAAAGTTGACAATATTTCGTTGAGCCAAATATATATTACTTTAGGACAGGGTGTAAAGATTATGTTTATGGCGTAAAATGTTGAATTATATTACCACTGCGGAGCTCCTTTAAGAAGTTTTTACGCCAGTCGTATATGATCACATACTCTGGTAGGCATACGAAGACTACAACATTTAAACAAAATATAATTTAACCAGCTGTCATTTTAATTTACTATATATTGATTTGTGGTTTTCTGATGTAGGTCTAAAAATCAATTAAAAAACTGACTTTGTTCTTCTCTATCAGCCTTGGTTCGACAGTAGATGCGAATGCGTATCTTATATAGACTATACAGTATATCTCGACAGATGACCTATCTTGTGTTGTTCCTTACAACTTGTCAAACTAACCACAAATTTTCTTTAGTTCTCAGTCGGACTTGTTCCGAATTTAAGCAATTTACTCTTCTCAAAACATCTAGGATGATTGTGTTCAGAGCACAGCCTACAATTTCTGATGGGAGTGAAACGTTTCCGTTTTACATTCTTGATCCTTTGTGCTAAAACTGGCGGCCGTTTCACGGGAAATCTGTTTTATGTAACTCCATCGGACTGCTTTTGATAAGGGTTACATGTGAAATTGGTACATCCAAAAGCCGCACAATTTGGCATTCTGATTCCGTTTGGACGATTTTCACATAAATATAATTAAAATTGGACAAAATCTCTCATTAACAGTCATGTGTAGGGACACCTATACAAGTATAAATGCTGCAATTACACACGTTAATTAACAGACCCAACTGACGTCATCACGGAAACCTCCAAATCCATTCGGAGAAGTTCGGGCGGTTTCTTCAAAGGCAAAGCGACAAAATGTCTGCGCCCTGAGAATTCGTGGGGCGAACCCCTTCTTCTGTGTCTTCTTAGGCATCATTTACAGCTGAATGATCTCAAAACATACTCTTGGTGTATTTATACAGCTGTAATTCGTCTTGCAACGACCACACAATTTAAGCCGTTTTAGCGAATATCACTACATTTAGAAACTGTGTCTAGGTTTATGGCCAAGCCGACTGTAAGTAAGGCATATGAAGTAAGCCCGCTTCCGGTTTTATATATGCACTTTGTCTGCATGATTGTGCGGTGTTTTGGTCTGTGTATGTTCTAGGCAATGTTACCATACCAGGCCACTTTATAACCATCCATTGCAATTTGTGGACTTCAAATGTTTTTAAGTACCCGCTGGTCATGTGTTTATGATTATCAAATGTATCTCCTGAAGTTGCCGCATTTGTGCTTATTGGATTCAAAAAATGTCTAACGCACCTCGTCATCTGGCGGACATTGTAATCTGATGGACCGTGTTATCTGACGAACCGGGACATCTGACTGACCATTTTATCTGACGGACCGTTTATCTGACGGACCGTATCATTTGACTGACCATGTCATCTGACCCACCGTGTTATCAGACGAACAGTGTTATCTGACTGATCGTGTTATCTGACAGACCGTGTTATATGACTGACCATATTATCTGACGGACAGTGTCATCTAACGAACCGTGCTATCTGACGGACCGTGTCATTTGACTGACCGTGTTATCTGACTGGCCGCGTTATCTGACTGACCGTGTTATCTGACGGACCGCGTCTTCTGACGGACCGTGTTATCTGAACGACCGTGTTATCTGACTAACCGTGTCATCTGACTGGCTGTGTCATCTGAATGACCGTGTAATCTGACGGACCATGTTATCTGACTGACCGTGTTACCTGACGGCCCGTGTTATCTGACGGGTCGTCTTATCTGACGGACCGTGTTATCTGACAGACCATGTAATCTAACGGACCATGTTATCTGACTGACCGTGTCATCTAACGGTCCGTGTTATCTGACGGGTCGTGTTATCTGAGGAACCTTGTTATCTGACTGGCCATGTCATCTGACTGACTGTGTAATCTGACGGATCGAGTTATCCGACGGACTGTGTTATCTGGCAGACTGTGTTATCTGACTGACCGTGTAATCTGACTGACAGTGTTATCTGACTGACAGTGTTATCTGACTGACCTTGTAATCTGACGGATCGTGTAATTTGACGGATCGTGTTATCTGATGGACTGTGTTATCTGACTGACCGTGTCATCTGACGGACAGTGTCATCTGATTAACCGTGTTATCTGGCGGACCGTGTTATCTGACTGACAGTTTTATTTGACTGACCATGTTTTCTGACGGACCGTGTTATCTGACGGACCGTGTTATCTGACGGACCATGTTATCTGACAGACCGTATTATCTGACTGACCGTGTTATCAGGCGGATCGTGTTATCTGACGGACCGTGTTATCTGACTGACCGTGTCATCTGATTGACCTTGTTATCTGAGTGACCGTTTTATCTGGCTGAATGTGTTGTCTGAGAGACCGTGTTATCCGAGGGACCATGTTATATGACAGACCGTGTTATCTGACTGATCGTGTCATCTGACGGACTGTAACGTGTTATCTGACGAACCGTGTTGTCTGACGGACTGTGTTGTCTGAAGGGCTGTGTTATCTGATGAACCGTGTTATCTGACTGACTGTGTCATCTGACGGATCTGACGGACCGTGTTATCTGACTGACCGTGTTATCTGACGGAATATGTCATCTGACGGACTGTGTTATCTGACTGACCGTGTTATCTGACTGACCGTGTTATCTGACGGACTGCGCTATATGACTGACTGTGTTATATGACTGGGTGTTATCTGACTGAGTGTTATCTGACTGACCGTGTTATCTGGCAGACCGTGTCATCTGACGTATCGTTTTATATGACTGACCGTGTTATCTGACGGACTGTGTTATATGACTGACCGTGTTATTGACTGACTGTGTTATATGACGGACTGCGTTATATGACTGACTGTGTGATCTGGCAGACCGTGTCATCTGACGAATCGTTTTATATGTCTGACCGTGTTATCTGACGGACTGTGTTATATAACTGACCGTGTTATATGACTGACGTGTTATTGACTGACCGTGTTATGTGACAGACCGTGTTATATGACTGGCCGTGCTATATGATTGACCGTGTTATCTGAATGACCGTGTTATCTGACGGACCGTGACATATCACGGCATCTATACGATTGCAGTCCGTCGCTGGCCTATATGTCTGCACCACCATGGAGGAGTTTTACATTTTGCTATACCAAACGTTTTTAAATAAAAGGATAGCCGGTGCGGTTTCGGACAAAAAAAAAACAAACAAACAAACTCGAAAACTTACTAGAATCTTGATTGTTCCAAAATATTAGGAATTTGTACGCACATAAGACTGAAAGTGAATGTGTTTTTATAAGATTTACAACTTGTTTGTGATGTTATTTTTCTTCTCTCTACGGCCATCATATCAGTAAAATAGCCTTGTGCGAGGAAAAACCACAAACAAACAGTCTAATTAATTTTATTTTAAATTTATCTGAACGAAGACCATACTTTACCAACATATTAATCTTTATTACAAAACGCACAATAAATAATAAATTAACATAATATTATGGTTTCATAACTATATTCGAAGACCAGTTTGGAAGAAGTCATATACACGTATTGGACCAGCCAAACGCAAATATGAGTATAAATTATTGATAACCTTATGTGATTATTCGTCTTAGATTTCAAAACTTTCTTCATCAATATCTCTAAACATTATCACAACCAAGAAAGGAAAATAAAATGACCATAATGTAAATATGAATTAAAGTATACCAGGGCCAGCCCGGAAGAAGTCGTATACATGTATTGGACCAGCCATAAATATAAGTATATTATGCAAATCTAAAATATCGTGAAACACCATGGAACAATAGTGTACTCTATAAAAAAAATACTGATAAATGTGATGCTACAGTTGTACAACTTAAATAAGGAGAAAGACAAAACGTTCACTGTGCTTAAAAAGCTATAGTAAGTAAAATATATAGCTGGAAAACAAAGAATAAAAAACCAAATATTTGTGTTGTATTATAAAACAATGGCAGTTTTGGTTGTTTAATGAAAAAGTCGTGGGATTGTGACAAATCTGCATATATGTGCTACTGAGGATGGTAGACATTTGATCGTGTCCGGAGACAATGTTTGTATGGGCGTCCTCCGCAACGGGACGTGATAAATTCGATGTCGATATATGGCCCTGTTTCAGCCGTTTAACTATATAGGATTACTAGCTAGGTATATTTTGACTGTGGAGTCAAGGTATTTTAGGCGTTCAGTATCCGCTAATGTAAATAAGACACACCTCTGCGATTACTAACTCATTTAATCTCGTTTAAATATACGTCTGGCAGGGGAACGAGATTACCTGAAGCCATTGTATACACTGAACTAATTTAATAAAACTGGCCGTATGTGTCCAAAATGTGCATATGACAAAGGTTGAATAAATTGTGTTAAAGACACAATACAAAATACACAGTCCAAACTGATGAATATTATAAAAAAAAATAATAAAATAAAAAAAGCTTACTTTGAGTACTAGTATAAAAAAGTACGTTTAGCACAATTGACATTGAAATGAGAACTCGATGTTTTATCACTGATTTGACCTAGGTAAAAAATTAAATAACAATTGTTTTAAATTACAAGTATACATGCGTATGATATCCAGGAAAATGCATTTAACAATCATGACGTAATAAAATATGTTTTATGGAATTTTATTTAACACCGGTCTATGAATTAAATACGTTAAACACAATTGCCTACAATAAATATAAACCTTTTAAACAATACGATAATAAATGAGCGATTTGGTTTTTGAGCGATGCAGATTTGGAATATACAATTGCATTAATGTTACTTCGTGAGGTATTCTTTGGGTTAATCGATACTCTCTTTCTGACAATAAAACTTATTGCTTTGCCAGATATATTAAAATGTAGAGACTATCTGTGGGTATTATCCCAGTGTATACATATTAACCCAAGGACTTATTCTGACATTATGTTAACTGATGTAAAACACAGTTTCTTTACTCGGTGAGAAGTCCGGTATGTAATTGGCTCCATTTGTCTCCGAAACGTTAGCCAGTGATTGCTGGCTGGATTGACTACTCAAGGAAACACTCGGTAAGCTGCTACTTCCCAGTTCAACATTGTCTCTATACATGTTCATACTCCGGGAAGACTTGAGATCCATTCTCAGTGAGGTTAACCCCGTATAAAAGGGCAAGATAATAACCGTGGAAAGCAGCACCAACAACAACTGCCCGCTCTCAGAGAATACCAGAACTATAACAGCTACTATTAAGGAAAACAAAGCGTAACCCCATAAATGTTTGAGGCTGGATACGAAAGGGTTAGTATTTTTGAATTCCTCTTCCACAGCTCTCTGTGGAACCCATTTACAGCTCGCACTAACGTTACCCTGAACAGCTCTAATAATCCTTACAAAGCCAACCATAGCTTCTGGGGTAAACTGCAAAACAGACGCCAAAGTCTCTATAAGAACATACTTGTAGTTTTCTTTGTTGCAAGTGGCAAACTTAGGAAACACTAGTACTAGAAACATAATAAGTACGATAGGCACGTACGAGTAGTTCAAATCTACGTTTATGTGTAGCAAGATGAAAAATAACAAGAAAGGCTTCATGAACATCTGTCTGAGAGCGGAATGAGCAATATAAGAACTTACGATATCTAATTTAGATTCTGTCCGTAGTTGAGTGGGATTAAACGCATCTCCTTGAAGCTTCCTTTGGAGCCATCTCATGGGAATGCCTATCAAACGTTTCCAGAAATATCCCGCGAGTATCACTTCCCCCTTATTCCAACGTCTCTCTCTAATATTCCATGTGATGTAGTTGTAACTCGGGGCTTCCAGTAAGTGAACGGTACTGGCGTAGTACGGTCTGAGGAGAGCTGCCTCGAAGGTGTCGTGGCTGAGAACATCAATCGGTACCCTCTCGATGAGCTGGTCTCGTGTCCCGATCACATTCTGTATATAGACACTATTCTTAATCATACCTTTTCCGAAAAATCCAGACTGACCTAACATGGCAGTCAGTGCATTTGTCATCGGTTCATAGATGGATTGTCTCATTGCCTCTAAATGCATAAACATCGTATCCTCAGGTCCGCTTACCAACTTTATGGAAGGTTGAATAATGCCCTTTTCTGGATTCGCAGCAGCAATTGTCAGCAGTTCAAATACAGTGCCACTAGGGACACCAGTATCAGCATCAAGAACAAGGGTATAATTGAACTTTCTACCAAAGATATTCTCAACATCTTCGTTATCATGAAATAACGGTTCACCGTACTCCCTGGCTGCTTTTGCGTAAAGGGTCTTGTCGGTGTAGCTATAAGCTTCGTCGTCCCCTTCTGACAGCAGCATCAGGTCCTGGTACTGACCGCATTTCCTGAGGACACGACTCACTCTGTGAACGACCATGAATTCACGAGAATAACTGTCACATATTTCATCAAGATATTCTCTCGCGAACACCGTACTGTTGACATGATCGTACTGTTGCCAAGTGTGTTCTAGTCTTAGAGAATCAACATTATCAAAGTCCTTCTCTGAATAAGCGATGCCTTCTTTAAAAAGAATATCGTAAATGACAGCCCTGTATTTGTCTCTCACTTCAAGTTCGTAATCTTTGAGGTGTTGATTTCCAGTAGCGCTGACCAATACGGCGCTGACGCTGGGTGATAAATTTCCCATATACGCCTGGTACATCGTTTCTAAACATTCGTCGATGTCATCTTTGCTCGTCGCTAACAGATTATAATTTAACATAATTGTAAAATTATCCGCTGTAGCTTTTTTATCTTTACGAACATTCCCACCTACTACTAAAGTTGTAAGGGTTTGTACTGGAAATTCTAACACGCTTCCCTGTAGGATTCCCAGAATAATAACAAGAAATATTCCTTGTGCAATATGAGTGGTACTCCAGTTGACGTTTAGTACATTTAAAACGAATGTTACTAAGGCCAAAAAGACCCAAAGTCCAAAATAAAGTAAGACACGTGTGTTCTTCTTCATTGTATCATAAGTAATGGGTACTACTTGGATAAACGGAAGGGAAGCGTGTTGATCTTGCGTTGAAATAAGGAAAATTTTATCACAACATTTTTCACGTTTGCCCTGTAGCCGTAAGGTGGATGATGTGGAATTTTCTACGGCGGCAAAGAGTTTTATATAGAGTTGTTGTGGGAGTGACAAGAGCTGCAGACTATTGTATAACTTACAACACTATACAAACTGTAGTTCAAAGAATTCTGACGTCAGAGCAGCATATCGCTCTCCCTGTATCTGTGACAACACCGCACGCTTTGCATATGTAAACGAAAGGACGACACCTTAGACACCTTAAACCCGGAAACTATTACGTTCCTTAGTTTCCGTTGCTATTATGAATCCCATCGGAATTTAGTGTCAATAAATACTATTGGTTTTTTTAAAACAAATTTTACTCGTCGTTTTAAAGAGAGAGTTAAAACTATGCTTTAATTTAGTGGACTCATTGAATACAAATATTCCCACCACGTCTCAAATCAAGGCAAAATAGACCCTGATCGACTGATTGAGTAAACGATCATTTATAGGTATATATAATTAAATTAAATATTAAAGCTTATTTTTGTATAAGAACATAAGTCATATGGCTGCTCAACTTATTAATTTCAAAATGAGACTTATAGATTGATTGAATGATTAAAGAGTGTTATGTACAATGTGAAATGTGTATTAACTAAAAGTATGGGTAACCTATATATAGTTTGTATAATATTTAATTGAGGTTTTTAAACAAATTAATTCAGTATACGATCTTATCATCTCTCAGCTTAAAAAGACCCGAGT
Source organism: Mopalia muscosa (assembly GCA_031763545.1). Taxonomy (NCBI): domain Eukaryota; kingdom Metazoa; phylum Mollusca; class Polyplacophora; order Chitonida; family Mopaliidae; genus Mopalia; species Mopalia muscosa. The sequence continues at coordinate 5,639 of JARFOD010117828.1, read as the reverse complement.
ATATATCAGTCTACAGTCATATATATAGCCGAGTTAAAAATAGAACTGAACCGGAAGGGTTAAACTTGTTTGATTGACAGTTATCAATTGCGGCACACCGTAAGTCGATCTGCCCGCCGCGAAGGGCTTCACCCATGGCCAGTACATACATTATTTGATTTGGGCGTGGCTGTAATATTTGTTAGTTAGCTCAGCGATGCACCAAGGTATGGTGTACCGAAGTACCTTTTTTCAAAAGCAAATTACTGTATTACTCCTCCTAACAATCGTCAACAGAACCTATTTTCGAAAGCTATTTCTAACAGTATCTCTAAAAGAAAAAAATACAGCGTTCGGAAGTTTGTAAATGGCGTAGTTTTAAAATTGCTTTACGGTTCATTTATATTACACTTAATTTGAAAAAAAGATAATAATACATAAAGAGTTCTCTCTCGGTCACACTATACATATCCATTTATTGATTTATTTTTATAAAACTATTTTTTTCGGTTAAATTTATTAACGAGTTTCAATATTTTGTCAATTAAGACATACATAACGAATTTTAATTTATATATATATAACTAAAAATTTATGGACGAAACCTGATATTTTTGCAAAATACATGTGGAGTCTCCCTCGTACTTAAACAGCTGGTTTGGAGCGTAGCTATTCTGTCTTTGCTTGGCTCTGGAAGAAGATTCATTTTCCAGTTAGTAAACCTTTTTCATTATATGGTTGGGCTGAAGTGTCCATTATAGATACAGAGCTCTGTATCTCTGATAGTCTAACATACAATGTAGATATACAGTGTTAGATTGCCCATAACTGTTCAATTTCAAGTTTTTATTAAATTACGGGCCATTAAGGGTTCAATTCGCCCTGGACAATTATATTTGATATACTGACCTTCCTGACACATTTATATGCCATATACGAGACTTGAAATCGCCCATTAGTCTGATTAAAAATACAGAAATACGCGTTCAGGTATCTGTTCTAACCCGCCATTTTTCTCTCTTCCACTCATACTGTAGGTTGAAATTTTAGCAAAAGGTTCTATGACGTCCATTTTGTTAGGCCTGTTTACCTGATAAAAGGATACACAAATTATTCGATAGGTATATATATTATCCTTGTAATAGGCTGATGAGGCCGCTAGATTCACGATTTAGCCCTACTTCAAAATCCAATGTAGAGAATTTACACGAACTCAGTAGCTATGTCCCTTACTGTTGCGATACCGGGACGTGATCAGAGTAAAATACCCTTGAGAGCAGGCATCAATCACCAACTAATCAATCAATCAACCAATCAATCAATTTCGAGTAACTGCAAGCTGTTCGCACCTCTATTAAAATAGTTGCCTTTTATGACGGGTCAAAGCGCGCACACAGAATTTCATTAACTGAATTTAAATAAACAAAGTACTGTCAAACTAAATACAATTGAACCTTTTAAACGGCTTTGTAAGTTAAATGCGTATCTCTTTTAATGTTAAGAATGTTAAACACAGTGTCTGACAATTCACAGTACTTAAACTTTTTTCTTGCTGGGTTGACGTATTGGTCTGGTTATTTGGAAATGATAGATAACATTGTTTGCATGGGTATATGAGTGACGTAATTCACACACAAATTACGAATGACGAACTAAACATACAACAAACTTTATGCTATAATATGGCATCAGACATACCTATAAATCAACCACTAGCACCTAAGTAACAAATCACGCATATACATTCTATAGCATATAGGTCCCGGGTTCGAATTCCGGTGGTGGCAAGCAATTTTTTTCTCTTCATTTCTTCAAAATATATATGTGCTAGAACCAGCCTTTCGGATATACTCGGGTATAAATCAATTGTGAGTAATACCTAAATTAAAAAAAAAATTGCTAATTTAGCGTCCCTGTGTTTAGCGCCCCTGTAGTTTGGGAGAAAATCGCCGTCTTCACTGAGTTAGAATTCGGGGCTCATTCTGACGTGAACCCCTGTGGCTCAGTCGGTAGAGCGTTGTGTCTGTAACCTAAAGAAATATGGTGCATGACGTACTGTACATAAAGCATAAAACTGGTGAAATGTTATCTCCCTATTTAAACGAAAGTAACCCACTTTGAACGTTTGCTCGATATTGGTACATATTGTTACAACAGACCGTTGTCTGTTAGCAATCATTCCTGCTATCTCGCGAATCTACTTGGAATAATCTTCCATATTCACTGTTCTCGCATTTTAATTTACCAAGTATTTTTTAAGAGAAAGCTGCTGTTTTTTTCGGAGGGAAGGTTCTACAGTTGTGCAAATAATGTGTGTTAGGAAACTGATTGTATTATAGCTCTGAAAAAAATTCCTCCACATTACATTATTTGTAATCTCTCAGATGACCTTTGGGCTAGAGATTCAACAAAATAAGATTAAAATTTAATGATTTTGAGCCTTTCTCTGTTGACTAACTTATCATAGATTAGTATTGTAAACACTGACAAAGAGTACTAAATCTACAGACAAATACTGTCCAGACAGCCTGGGTGGAGTAGGAGCATTCATCAACAGCTCTAGTACTTTTATTGGCTTTCTGTTATTTCCTTTCGTTATGTATATGAAAGAACAAAATTAGCTGGGGGTGCGTTTTACGAGATTTCTTCTCGGATTTTAATAAATAAATAAATTAGTAGCAGAGAGACTGTTAGGCCTTAAATCAAAATATCAAATTAATATTAATTGTAACTTTTTAATCCCCTCACAATTATTTCAGTAATTTATTTAAAGCATTGGTGTTCAGAAAATTTTAATAAAGGACATTTTCGCTATAAAACACTGAGAATGCAAAATCACCGTATAAAAGAAGCCTTATAGAGTTTGTAACGGTCGGTTTTATTTAACTCCTGACACACGCAACATGCATTCCAAAGTTTCATTGGAATTATTTGCGTCAATTTATACTTTTTATGTATGGTTAGAAAAAACAACTCTTGCTACTAGACGCTAATCATAAAAAACTAAAGCTGGTACAGTTCGAATTTGATTGACGTGAACGAGACAAAGATTATTTCAATTCTTCCGCGTATTTCTTTTTATGTTGAACGAGTTTTGCCATCTTGCTAAAATAGTACCCGATATTTGCTCATACAATTCAACTAAAACTGTTCCGGAAAACGGACAATTGATTTTCGCCTTTGCTTATCGACAATTACTCAACAAACGGTTACGTCAACGACGTGTTGCTCCAGCGATATTCGGTCTGTATCGGGAAAAGTTGCCCCTCGACAAGTGGCCGAACAAAAATGCTACATGGCAATGGTCCGGTGAAACTGTTACAAGGAGCAGTTGTCGTCGGAGCAAATATCTATAGGAACTATTTTCGCTGGAGCAATTGTTATGGCTTCCTTCCGGCCTTCAGAAAAGAAATTCTTACTCACAGTGAAAGTACCTTTGCACCTATTACAGACACAAAGGGTTTATTTAAAATAATTTTAACAGTTTTCTTAAACTCTTAACCTCTTTCTCAGTGCTCTAAAGTGCAAACAGCCTGCACTGAAATCGTGTTTTGTGTTTGGTGTTTAATTCTAATGTTTGTATTCGCCATGTGGTTATCGTGATCTGCCTTTCTACATCTGACTGGTTTATTCATTTATTTCAAGAATGTAGGCTATTACTTCTACGCAAATGCCATCAGAGAAATACATGCGCTATAAATTTTTTTTGACTAAACACGATGATTTGCAGATCAAGTGCTTTTTTAATTTTATGGGTTTCTAAGGACTTGAATAAACCAACAAAGACACAAATGCCTAACAAAAAGGCATTCCTTATGTGGAAGGACTTCTCAGAATACACTTTCATAGGCTATGACGTTTGTTTTGGGGCATCGGGAACGTGGCACTCAAATCTTAATCAGACTCCAAACCTGGAGATTGCATCAATATCTCGCTTTTATTTTGCTAAGTGTTTCATTCTATTTTCCATATCTTTACAAAAAACTCCAGAGTAGTAAAAGAGGTAAAAATTAGAAACGCTTTTGTGTTAGAGAAGGAAGCAAATACAATTCGTTGCAAATATTAAATACCGCTAAATACATATAATAAATCTATAGATAAATATGTGAATCGGTAGAGGGTTGGGCCTGTATCCCATGAGAGGTCCCGGGTTCGAATCCCGGTGAAAGCAAGCAGGTTTTCGTTCTCTCTTCATTTATTCAAAATATAGCCTAATAAGGAAATTGTTTATTTATTTCTGTATTTGCAGCCAACACGTGGATTTCCAAAACTGACTGTAGCAGGCCATGTTCCTATCGAAGGCCAATCACAGCAGTACAATACTGTGGCTTGACTGTTACTCACTCAGTTGATGTAATTAAATGACATAAGAGGTAAATCGCAACACCTTAAAGTTACACTTGTATCAACGGAAGACTGTTTAAATGGGACAGCGACTCGATAGAATAAATACCACTTGTTGGTCGTGTGTATGACTTTGTTTACTGATGGGGGTGAGTTGAATTAACTACATTGGTTCGCCTGCATTAATCCCTCGTTGATACAGGATAAACACTGGCGAGTGGCTTGTAGGCTTTATTGTTGTGTCTAATTGTAAAATTAATTTCTACTCTAGAACATCCGGATGACTGATAGGCCTGCGGAAAGTTAAACGCGTGGTTCATAGAAAGGTTACAGGAATTAAAATATTTCTTGTTGCACTCCTAAATAAGAAATAAATTTAAAAAATTCAGCGTTTGTTTTTTCGAATCGTAAGATCAATTTTTTGTTTTTGTTTTGTTTTTCTTGAATAACGGCCATTTTCGATCAACTTTATATAGATCTACCTACTTGTATATTTTTGCATTTGTGACGCGTAATGTTTTGAGACAAACAAACTCTAATGTTTGTGTTCTAGTGAGATAATTTGAAGAAAGAAAAATGAATTTAGACGGAAAGACACGAACAATTTTTAAACAGAAGATTTTTCCCGGAACTGAAAAATGTCAAAGTCTCATTCCGGTCTTCCATATATAAGGAAAATTTATTTTGTTTGTTTGAATGGGGTTTTACTATATGAAGTTATTTTATTCACTCGACAGCTTTCCAGACGAATCGGTGGATTCTGACCCCATTCTGGTTACTGGCAAAACACGAGGACAAGAAGAGACAGTCGCAAGACGGTGAGTACCCTATCAGATTGGCTTCGTACTTAGTAGTGGTATTCTGGGTCCAAAAACTTGTCATTCATTTGTCCTTGTAAAATAACCCAGTGGCTAAGGGCAGTTTGTTTGAAGAGAGGCAATGCTGCCTTTATTTAGCACAGGAGGGAAATTATTTTTCCAACATTATTGAAATACTTCATATATTGGTTATAGTGTCCATTTTTGTTGTACTACACCACCGTCATATAAGTGAAATACCTTTAAGTACGGCGTAAAACACCAATCAATGAATCACTGTAAAACACGCGTATCACACTCAAATTCACTTATTAAACCACGCCTTTTATAGGCCTATCTAATCTAAAGGCACATGGAATGTGCTAGGATTATTTGAATGTGGGGAAAGGTGTCCATAAGCTGCTGATTAGGGTTCAGGGCCCACTTGCACAAAGCCTCCTTAAGCCAAGGTGACCATAGTTTTTCCCTAAACCCTAAACAAAGTCCCGGTAGCATAAG
>JARFOD010117817.1:0-14810 GCA_031763545.1 Mopalia muscosa | reverse complement strand
AGAAAGCAACCTCTTTTCTCGCCTCTTACGATCGACCGAGGAAGCCGAGGGAGTATTCTGCAGGGCCATGGTCCACCTGCTCCCTCAAGGGGCACCATGAACATTCAACAAAATCATAAAAGACAGACAGGACTTTATGCAATAAAGGAAATGTACAAATGTATGGCACAAGACACCGTAATTAATCTACTTTTAGCTCAGAGATCACCATGGTGCAGGAAGCTCCCATCAAGTCAGGTTATACTACTGTGACCACTGGACACATGTTAGCCAGAACAAAATAACAGGATACAACATTGATGCTCACAGAGAAATACATGCAGTGAACAGAAACTCTGAGTTAAAAGTGCATGCAAAGCAGATACCCATATTACTTTATTTAGCTAACCCATGTTAAAATTATACAGCAAATCCCTTCAACTGTGATATGAAGCCAGTTAAATAAGTTTTTGTCTGCTGCAGCAGATAAGCATTTCTTCGATGAAAAAACAATGCAATATGTGCTTACCTGCATTTGTAAAAGTTTCTTTATCACAACAACACTTTCTGCTACAACAGTTTCTGAAATACATCAAAGACATGTCGTAAACTAATCAAAATCCTTGAACTAAAAAATGTAAATGTAAACTAATTCTTTCAGAAGTACATATTATCCTTGGATTGTAATACGTTCAATTACATCTTAGTAGAGGAATATTATGGTATAGCAAACAGAAACTGAAACAAAAGGCAAAAGAGATTCACAGGAACATTGGAAACGTCTTTGAAAATAGTAATAAAAAATTACCTAGGAATTTATTATTCACTAATGCTACATAAAGATCAAAGCTTTAATTAATTTCCCAGAAGATTTATTTCACCAATGAAACCAGCCAATGTTCTATGATTTTTCTCCTACAAAGCATATTTGCTTAAGGAGAATATAGTATGCTAGTTTTAAAGGCCTAACTTAATTAGTAACTTTAATCCAGCCAGGATAAGGCACCAACCTAGAGTTTTTAATTATTAATTTTTTTTTGTCAACAACATATAGTTTGAATACCTTACTTTTAATCCAAGCTTTAAAAAAAATTTGATTCAATTTAAGCCCAAAGGGTTCAGCAAGACGGTAATTATTAATTATCAAACCCAGACAGAGACTCAACCCTTAAACACCTAACTGAACTGTATAACTTGATGCAAAAACTTCACATCTTGTCATCAAAAAGAATATAGTATGCAACTTTTAGAAACCAGAATAAAGTAGTTAGATACATAAAGCCCTCCAACCAAAACAAATTGTACACGCAGCTTATTTGTAAAATTTGTGTATTTGAAAAATATCCCAGACTTCCCAGACAGATGGATAGGTAAAGATACATGTGGATAGAAATAACAAAACACATGTCAAACTTGTTACATTTGTTATCAGCACAATCAAAGTTGTGCAATAATAAATGTATTTCTTCTCTAATAAATGTATTCTTCTCTGAAATACAAAGCTGAAAGATCACAACTCATGTACAGAATGTGCTCAGCTGACAAACACACAATACAAAAAAACAACTCGTGATCAAGAAGCAGACACTAGAACACCAAGCTCAATTACCATCTCTGTTAGACATTAGGTGAACCAAGCCATTTAGACACGAGTCAGTAACCTCTTTAATGGTGCTGGCACATCTTCCAATTGCCTGGATTGTTGCTGCTGCAAATTCATTATCAGAACTCGTGACATATGTCTGGAAGAACAAACAAAAAAACTGATGTAGCTATTTACAGATGAACAATACTGTATACATTTGCCTCAAGCTATAACCACGGGCAGCGAAAACATCTAGTCTTATAGTGGTAGGAGTGTTATTTTAATGAATATGCAAAGTTTATTTCAATGTTCAATTGGCATACTTATGGTTTCTTGATTAAGTTAAACCAGCTTCCAAAAGCAAGCGTGTTAATCCTCAAACACCATTGGACTGCAGTTGATTAATTGATTGATTGGTGTTTAACTGCAGTTGAAACTTCTCCACCAATATTACCACTAAGAGTTCATGAAAGCTTGTTCGTTTGTTTGATCGGCATATTCTATCACTCCTACGACAGGGCATCAGTGCAATGGACGAATGAAACCCCTGTTGGGATCATTGGCAACGAACAACAAGACAGGGCAGGACAATCACAAAACACAGAACAAAGGTACCATAAAAAAGACAGGTTTGAGCAACACAAAGCTTCCTCAGTTCACGAAAAATCGTTTGATTTTTGTTTAATGTGGTCCTTAACAGTATTTCCCTTACATACGGACAGATTTTCCAATTCATAATGTTTTTTGCTAAAATATAGTGGAATACCATAGAAACCTCATTAATTTATAAAAACCATCCCCCCCTCTTTCCTAAGCCCCATCATTTGACTCTACGTCTCTAAGATCCTAAACACAGACAAACCTTACCTGTAGTTCTCTTAGAATTGTAGAAATGTTAGTCTCCGTGGCTAAATTTGTCAAAATTTCCAACTGAAACAGAAATATAGATCACATTGGCATCAGTAGATGTTAGCTTTCTGTCAAATATACATAAAACCCTTTGCAGACAGGACCATGATGTGTTAATCTCACCATAGTACTGCTCAAATGTCACATGCAAAACCAACACTCAATGAATCAAAGTTATTGCTTTAACCAATTATGATAATTAGGGTTACCTAATGAGGGCTACCATTGCAAATTCTGAAGTGAAACAATATTTATAAGAGTATCAAAAGAGTAATAAAAAATATTTAATTTGATTTGAGACCAATATTATGCAAATGTTTTCCATCACATAATAGGAGAGAAAAAAAAAACTAAGTCAATGAGGAAAGTATGAGGAAAATACCTTGAGCAGCTTCACATGTGTAGGATCATTTGACCTGACATAGAAACTCTTCAGATAAGGCTCAAACATACCCTGTAGAGAAGGAACAGATATAGCATTACAACAAGGTGAACAACAAATTCTCAAGATATATACATTAAGTATATATACTAAACAGGAGTACAAAGGATGGTTTGATGATAAGCAGTCTGAATCTTGGGTGAGAGTTATAAAATTGTGTTGTTCTAAATGTCACACCCGATGGATGGAGGTTGGTTGATAGCTGCACGACCACAACATTCTTTTTTTCCCAGCGGTATACTTCAACAGTAAGAAAAAATATTTAGCTCTTTTCACTCACCAGCAGGGGCCATCTGTGTGGCAAAGTTTTCCAGGATGTGAAGAAAGATTATAAGCTAGGCTTCACATTATTCAACATCCTGCCATGTTAATACTAAGTTTGATCTGAATTTGAGACATCATAACTGGTCAATTTAATAATAATTTTTGTTGTAAATTTTCATAATTTTTGCTGATTGATGATTTCATTATCAAGAATGTAAATGCTATTTGTGAAAGCAACCAGATGATAAATGGAAATAAGAACAATGTCTTTAATAGCTTGTAACTATATGTGAATAAAAATGTACCAATGGATAGAATCATACTTTTGGTGTCATATATAGTCCGCTTCATTAAAAATATAATATGCAGAAAAAAAAATATATATATAAAGAATTGTGTTTGCCTTACCCTTCTCTTTATAGATATTGTTGCTATGTTGCTCAAAACGACATATTGGACTTCCCTGGGGAGAAAAAAGAGAAAAGGTGAGCTGTTTCAACTGATTGATAGCAAAATGGCACCTTGAAAAGCGTTTATTGCTGTACTTTAAACTGTACGTTTTATTAACTATATATTTCTATAAATGCCAAGAAAGAAAATGTGGCTGGCATCAACTGGGCCATCAAAAACAGTACATTTAACTTACGAGGCTCACTTTCTACAACTGAGTTGCAGAGGCTGACCATAGAATCACACAAACTTCCTCACACTAATTTATCACTGAACTGGTTTTTGTCAATGGTCAACACTGATGTTATTCTGGCGTAATGTGTTTTATACACACGGCATGGAAAGGTTGTATGTGTGAGATTAACTTACTTGTGTCCCCTGAGTAGTCTAATCATCGAGCGGCCAACAACTCCCACCTCAGACTTAGGAGCACAGTGATGGTACAACTGAGCTACTGCCATAACAACCTGTGTAAATCAAAGTACAATATTAACATTCTTGTCAACTGCTCCCAATTTGATTGGTTTAACAAGTTATTTAACCATATTTCCATTCAGCTTCACAGCCATGCAATACAAAATAAAGTGCACTTAGACAAAATGTCCAACGGATGATATGATGCCTAGATAAATTGGCTATGAATTGCCCATTAGGTTAGAGAACACCAGGGAAAATATGGTTGAACTTACCACCTTCAATTCAGACCTAAATGTTTAGCTTGATCAATTTTTCTCATTGAAACAAAACAGACTATAAGTTATTAACTATATAGTCATGAATTCAACATTTTATTGAGCTGATACGGTATTTATTCCTATTATCTATTTCCTTAGTGCTATTAAAGATATTAATCCTCAAATATCCAATGTTTGAATTTAAAGTAAGTGATTTATTTATATTTCCTGATTTTCACTTGAGACTAAAACTGCTATGTGAATCAACCCTAGATATTAAATAGGTGTATGACATTATTGCACTGCTACCACCAGGTTTGTTTATTTGATTGATGTTTAACGCCGCATTCAAGGGTATTTCACTTATAGGACAACAGATTGTCCACTTCACACTGTACACAGCCTTCATACGGGGGAAAACCGAGAGGAAACCTCATAAAAACCACCCCTGCTATTGCCCGAGCCTCAACATGAGACAGGCGGACTCGATCAGGTGAACTGTATACGGATGTAGACTCAGTTTAGGAAACACACTCGCTACCAATAAGCCATGGCCATGAGCGCTACCACCAGGAGAATAATTTAAAATATTACATAAAATATATGGATAGGGTGAAAAAATATAAGCAGAAAAACTTGATCCTTAAAAACATGTTTCACGTTTCGCCTTTTACATTAGTCCAACTAAGAAGTGCTGAAGTACTGACATCAAAATGAGTCTTTCCTTTTCACATTAATGATTATGTTGGCCAAACTTTTGACTGCTGTAGAACATTATATCATGTAAGTGAAATATTCTTTAGTAAAACAAAAACACAAATCAAATACAGCCCACTTGTTTGCCATGAAAAAAAAAATGGGCAGTCTTATACACTTACAGCAGCATTACGGCTGTTAAGAAGAGGTTTAACTTGACGTAGAAGCATCCTATGATCAGAGTCCATGACATAAACTGGTTTCTTATCCTCTTCTTTCTCAGCGCTCTCATCCCCCTCTTTATCAGAATCTTCATAAAATGACTTATCAGCTTCCTCAACATTCTAACAAGACAAAAGATATTTAGACAATTAACAAAATATTTACAGAAATTTGGTTTTATTTGTTATATAATTATTCCTTGATTCCGAAAAAAAAAAAATAAAAAAAATGTGTGGTCCCTTTCTTTATTGGGTTAAAAATAATTGATTTTAGCTTCTGAATTGATTTTGTTGAATTATCTGAAAAGCATTGTCTAAAACTTCCTCCAAAGTTACCAACCATATTTGAAAGCTAACTGTGGATATGAAGCTACAAGTTGAACAGAAAGTATAATTTAATTTAATAATAAGGATGTTGTCAAGAAATAAAAACAGTACTCTATTCTTATCGCTTTACAAGAACTTGCCTCTTGGTTTGGCGAGACAAACTGTGATCGACAATAGCGTGTCAACATGTTGATAAGTACAACCTGACCCCATTCCTCTACATCTACCAACAGATTACACATCTTCCTGTAGTTCTTATGGATCAGATCAATCCGTTCTGGACACACCTCTTCAAAGGCTTGAATAGCACTTCCTATCACCAGCTGCAATCAAGGAAAAGATTGAAGAATACAACAACTGCTGGAAGCCTTAAACTACTAAAATTTTTATGTTTTAACGATTCAACATTATATTGTAATATATTATACTGTTAAATTAATAAAATAACATAAGATAACTATCAACTCTTACACAGCCCACAGACAATTGTACTCCAGAACCTTTGCTTATTGCATCATCATACCACTTATGGTACTATCCCATTAGTTCATTAAGGCTATTTCACTTATATGATGATGTTGTAGTCCAACAATAATTGACACTAGCACAACCAAGATGTAAAGCTTTTGCATAACTTTTGAAACGTTAATGTTCCTCCAGTGCTAAGTAAAGACAGTATTGCTACTCTTCAAACAAACTGCCCTTAGCCAGAGGAGTAAATCTGAAGTGAAATTTGTGCTAACATTTATCTTTCCTATAAAAACGGTGAGGGCACTTACAGGAGGTTCATCCATAACAACAGTATTAAAAGCTATTAGCCAAATCATTTCAAAACCATAATAAACCATGTCTCTAAAGGAATTGATAGAACATAAATTAAAAAAAACATAACTCACCGTAGTTTTATCACCAAGTAATTTTTCAATAATCTCAATTAGTTGATCTTTCTGTTCAGGATCTAAGCTACAAAAAAAATGTACTCAACTATTCAAAGATCATGACATGCACGTATGTAATGGAAGTTATGTCAACATCAACATGCCAGCGTAGTGGCAGGGGTAGATAGAAGGTAATTTCTTATGAACCCAAGCATGGCAAAATAAACAGGTGCCCTCCCAATGGGCAATAATGCAAAAAGCCACAAATACACTGTATCAAACACGAACCAAATCCAATCATTTAATAAAAATAGGTCAACAGATTTCAATACAGTTAAAGTATTAAATACTTATCCAAGTATAGAAATAGAAACATCATTGTTGTAATTTAACACATGCCCTCATGTCATGTTGGCAAATTTTCTGAGACATTGCTTTAACAAGGTAATATAGTGTGGCAGGATCTAATAATCAGAGATTAATAAATTCAAAATGGATTATATTTTTAATCAATTTACTGCATCTTGCTCAGTGGTATCAATTAAAATCATTTCGTTGTTCTTGTCTTTTAATTTTTGAAATAATTGGCTGGCTGTTTTTATGCATTTTCTATGCTTTGTGAACACGAAAAGTCATTAAATGTATAATAAATCCCTATTTTGTGTTCAGCTGTTGAAATATCAACAGTAATTACTTTATCAAATAAGATGTGTTCAATATCTTGGTGCCCTTTCTTATTTCAAAAGAAAAGGTTTACTAAAATTGTAATTTTCGCATTCCAACATCAAAACATGTGCTTTAAATAAATAAATACCTGTAGAGTTTGGGTATTGCATGAGCAACTGTTTTTCTGACATACGGTGACATGTCCATCACTGCTTCTTTGATGGCCAGCATCATGATAGGAGCAATCATAGGGACCCGAATACTGGACAAAACTCTGAGGGCACTGGCTCTTATCAACTGGTTAGGATCCTGAAATATACATGAAAATGTTTTTCATTGAATTCTACGATTACTTAAAGGCTGATGGATTGTCCAATTGTTACTGCGCCTTACTTATATGAGGTGGAAAACCAGGAGGAAACCTATAATTTGATGAACAGTTACCATATATTGATATCAAGCGTGATGCCTTACCTTCAAAGCCCTCTGGAATGTACTAACAGATAGTAACGCCAAGTCTTGCTGTTCCTCTGCATATCTTGTCAAGTACACATAAACTAGCTTTTTGATCTGTAAATAACAAGATTGTTATTACATATTCTACATGAATGAATCATCTGGTGTAGTACATAAACTCTCAGGATTTTCAAACAGATCTTTATCATCTCGAAAAATAGCAACAACCATGCGAATGGTATTCAAAATGTGACAAATATGTAGCAAACAAGATACTCAGAACAGATTTAGAATAGATCAACCAGCAAACTGGCATAAACTTCAAGAAAATACAAATTAACCAATAAATATGTTGCAAAGGAGAAAGAGCTTTACAAGTTGTCTGATACATAAGGAAGTCATGCTTGAACCAGAATATAGTTACATACATAATGTTTTGATCTTTAATCTAATTATCTGGTTCAAAATGGGCTTAAAAAATTGTTTCCATAAAATCAGTCCAGTGTGCCAGCAAGACTTTGTTTGGATCAATTCATGACTGATCGATTCTGAAGATGGCAAGACCCCATCAGTTCAATATCAATTCAATTTGCACAGTAAATCTGCAAAACGAAAAAAAGAGTAGAGAATTCAACTAAACAAACCTCAAGGTTTTTGGACACTACATTCTTTACTACAGCAGGAAACAAGTCTGAAGCATCTTTTCCTTTGGCAACCATCTGTGGAAAAACATGTCAGAATAATTTGTTAGTACTTGGTATATGTACTTGCTCTTTATACATTTATATTTCAGGTTAAAAAATAGGTAAAGCAAGTGATGTATCCCAACTCACACAAACAATAAACAGAGATGTGTATATTTTTCATACATATAGGTAATGAGAATTTAATGGCTTCCTGTATTGAGATTCTCTTTACTCCATGAAGCTGGAATTTTCTACTTATTACTGTAGTTGCCAATTCTAGTTGATGGTTTTTTTTTGTTCCATTAATAAAAACATAGAGACAGTGCAGGTGTCTTGTCAACGTGACAGCATTAAATTAGTATTGTTCTGCTGGGGAATTAATAGTTCTCCGTTGGTAAGTACATGTATTAGACAGTATAAGTATGATTGGACATATTATCAAGAGCAAGAGGACAAGCACTTTTAAACTTAAAAAGATTGAAAACATTTACTCACAGCTCAACAAAAAAAAAAGTGCAAGGTGATTAGAAACTGCTTTCGGCTTGCCGACAATATTGTTGACATATTTAGTTGAAATTCATCCCTATCAGAAAAAGCGATCTTGAACATAGTTCCCAAGCTCAGGCCCTGCCTTTTACCTCTGGCTACTCTCTTATTTTGGCCGTAAGTCCAAACATGCAAGGAGCACTAATTAATAATGTTGCATATATCATATGTACAAACCAGTTTCCAGATTTTAATTTGTTTCCCACTTTACTCTCAAAGCAAAAAAAAAAAAATCTTACTCCAATAATTCTTTTCATTGCCTCCAGCTTGACGCCATCCTTGTTTCCATCAAGCATCAGTTTTAAATCTTCATGTCTGTAAATTTTTGTAAAACAAAGTATGTTTTCAGTATCAACAATAACTTTACAACATAACATGCATGTGCCATGAATACAGCACACATTACTCAAATCAACGATTGAAGCAATGACCAAAGAACCAAAAACACAGTAACCTAAAGCATCAGTCTCTTAGTATCCTGAAAACAAACATACTGTACTGTTCTGTCATATGGTAAGACATGCTGCTCAGTAACTATGGAGGGGGTCACTTGAAGATATTCTTACCAGGTATTTTTGCTATGCTAGATGTATGTCAGTTGAAGACATTTTGATCTGGTATATTTTGTTATTCTACATGTATGTCAGTTGAAGACATTGTTATCTTATATATTTCGTTATGCTACATGTATGTCAGTTGAAGACATTTTGATCTGGTATATTTTGTTATGCTACATGTACGTCAGTTGAAGACATTTTGATCTTATATATTTTGTTATGCTACATGTACGTCAGTTGAAGACATTTTGATCTGGTATATTTTGTTATGCTACATGTATGTCAGTTGAAGACATTTTGATCTGGTATATTTTGTTATGCTACATGTATGTCAGTTGAAAACATTTTGATCTGGTATATGAGGTATGTACATGTAACTTTATACAGCAAAGCGGAAAAAGCCTAATGCAATGCAAGTTGACCACAACATTGGATACAGAATTGTGAGGTATAGGTCCAAACTACAATCATTTCAATCATGATTTTATCTTTTAAAAACGTTTATCAAGTACGTATGTTATAAAATTTAATTGATTTGGGTTTATCAAAGTTATAATTCTCTCATTTCAGTTTCCTTCTTTGGTTGATTGGGGTTTAACATCGTACTCAAAGGTTTTTCACTTATATGATGACGGATTGTCCACGTTACCCTGCACATAGCCTTATTACATTGGAAAACCGGGAGGAAACCTTGTTAGAACCACCCATGTGATTGCCAGAGCCACAACATGTGGCTTGCTCATATAAGCTTACCCAGTTTCTTTGAGTGGGAAATTGACTATAGTGGAGTCCAGTAATGAGCAACAGCTTTATTGGGTATTACGGTTCTGCAACAGTTTGACTGCATTAAAAATGCATGTTGACATTATGTCCCGTTATTGCAAAACAGATAAGTGTAGCAGAGTGGAAAAACTTAATAAATGATCGTTAACAATTTCATTTTTTTTATTTTTAATTTTTTGTTTTCTGTGGGTGCTTGTCAATCTAGCGAACGAATCGTTGGAGTAGGTTTTTTTCAGGTGGTAGTCTAATCAAGGCACCAAAGTACAAAGTCGAATCCTTGTATAATATGAAAGTGTTTGGCTTCTGTGACTGAGCTACAAAACCGTTGGTTAGTTTTACAAAAAGACAATGCCATTAAACGAGGAAGTGTTAAATACCCAATGGGTTACAAGCATTTGTTAATTCGCCTAATTTCATTAAATTTTTTATCTTTCGTGTCCACTCCCTATCTTCACGTAAAAATAGAATTAGCATTAGCAGACCTAACGAGAACAAGCGACCAAAGGCTTAAATGCAGAGTCCTGTACATGTATCTGTTAGTCAATAATTTTAAGCACACTTTTGTAGCCTTATTTTGATACTATGCCTGTGGTACCATGGCTATGCCTGTAGCCCCATGGCTACACAGACTCTTTCCATCGGACTAGCCATTTGCTTTGAAGGCTGGCCTAACGAGAATGAGGGGCCACAGGTTAAGTTGATCATTTCATGAAGCCTTCTTTTGATACTTTATCTGTGGTACCGGGGAGCCATTGTAGAATGATTGGTCCGTCAGTCTAAAAACGACATTTGAGTGTAAAAGATTGATGAATTGTTCTGGTTTATAATGGCATAGATTTCTAAGCATTATTTCTGTTCGAAAAGGCCTCGACTGGTAAATAAGGTGACAGCCTGAAAATGTAACCCACTGTTTCGCCAATGCAGTGCATTGACAGACATAAGCTTACTTCTTAAAATCATTAGTGAAGAAGCTGCTACTAGCAGGATCTGTTGCAAGATCTGCCTCCCCGCTGCCCGTTGAAGATGGCGGCCGTTCATTGCTGTAGCCAGAGTTTTGAAATCCGTTACTTGCCATTTTCTGTCACTGAACAACACACCTCTGCCAGGTGTCTCTCAATATGGCAGACAGCCGGAAGTCATGTGACGCTTAGTGGTTGTGTGACATGGCCAGACTGTCGGCTCTTATGTACTTTTATTTCGGTTTGTTCCAAATTTGTTTGGTTCCAAAATCACCCGTGAGTGACATTCTTAACAAATAATCGTCATGCATTTGCCACAGATGAATAATCGATTGCAAAGGGTAGGTGACGTCAACTGCATGTGAGATAATTTTCTCTTGCGCATGGGCAATCCAATCGGAAGTTGTGTGTATTCAACAGGGATCAGCCATATTCAACGCATAAGAGGTTTATTTACTCAAGAAAACCATCGTTTGCCCATGCTGGGGTCGCTTATTTTCTACAAGTAACACCTAATTGGATGCTTCTTTAACGTGAAACATGTCTGACATTAACCCGTTTGCAGACCCAGAAGCGGCTAACCCTTTCGCTGTAAGTTGACTTCATACATGTAGCTGTCAGCCATTTGTCACTGAATGTTCAGTCATCACGAGCTTGGCTTTCTGTCAATAATTTATTGATTCACAAGATTGAAATTGTATTCTAATTTGTGCCTTGGATCGTAGCAATGTTTGGTTTCCGGAAAATGGATGAAGTAAAAACTGTAGCTTCAATCTAATCGGAAGAAATGAATGTATAATTGTTGTTAAATCAAAGATTTTTTGGTGTGTTCCCTTTAAATAAACCGGACTGGCAGATACTGCTATATGGATGGGTAGCCGGTCACATCTTGTTACAGCTAAAACGTCTTACCCTAACTTCTAATACCTACAGTCAAAACGTCAAATACATGTACCGAGAGTTTCTGAAATATAATGTTGAGGAATAGATAAAGAAAGCAAACCTTAAATTTGTAGACCCTCAACAATTAGTCCTGATATAACTAAGAAATCCTATAGCCTATGCATATAGCCTAACGGCAAATCTCAGTTATAAAGTTTCTATGTACAAATGCTTACTTATGAGTCTATTTGCAGCTTCTGTGTCCTTTAAATCACATATAAAAATACAACCACCGCAGTAATCAATAACGTTATAACGCTTTCGTCTGCAAATTTTGTCAAAAAATCGGGAGTGTGTCAGAATTTACAATATAACAGCCATTGGTCACCGCCTCAATTTGGAAGAAGATTCGTCCAAGAGTGACGTAGTGAAACTCAAAGGCTGCTGTTATAATATAAGTAAGCAATTGTACATAGAAACTTCATAACTGAGAATTACCGTTAGGCTATATGTGTATATCAATTCTCAGTTATATCAGGACTAGTCAACAATAAGCTTATTCCTGTAAAAGTAATTTTTCAAGCTTTTTTTTTTTGTATAAGCTTAAGCTTAAACAATTTAGGAGACATTTATCCATTTGTGTTACATGACTATTCAAACCAGTAATTTATAGGTCACATCTCTAAAAATAAAACTTAGAAAAAACCAACAGAAATAGACAAATTTAAACATGTTATGGGTCGGAACTTGATGTGGCCGACAATGTGACACATACAGATGAAACAGCAGATTACTTCAATTGCTGTATTAGTGTCATTCTAAAATAGAATCTATTCTACTTCCTGCATGGATACATTTGCTATTAATAAAGACCCGGGCCATCTTGTTTTTTAACTTATTTCATTAGGCTAGCTGATCATGTTACTCTATCAAGAACATGTGAGATGTGACTGAGGCTTTCTTGACATATATCAACATGGCAGATGGTGTGAAGTTGACGATCATATGTTAAATACCTGTAAACAGCCAGTTTTATCTCCACACTTACTACCCTCTTAGTGTGTAAAGGGTCGTGGCTGTGGCTTAGTGATAGCGAGTGCGCTTCATAAACTGAACCTGCTTTAATTTACCGGTCAACAGATCCAGTCCGCCTGTCGACCATCACATATATAGGAGTGAGTCACATGTTGTAGCTCCTGCAATCGTAGGGGTGGTTTTTGCATGGTTTCCTCCTGGTTTTCCACTGTAATAAGCCTGTGTGAAGTGGACAATCCGTCGTCATATATTGTGAAATAACCTTGAGTCCGACGTTAAACACCAATCAAACAAACAAACAAATAATCTAGGTGTAAATATGAATTGAATGAATACAGCTCCTGTTGTTGAGGACACCTTGTAAACCCACTGGCAAGTTGACAACAAGCAGGAAGATCCCTTCTAAATTTGCAAGCATAATAAGCTTGTGTGCAGGGCTTGAACAAGTGTGGAACTTGGGAACTTTGTTCCCGATCACTTTTTCCGCTGGCGATCAATTTCAACAAAGCAACAAAAATAAAAACACACAACAACGCTCAGCTGTGACATCGCCAAGTAGGCTATATCATTTTATGGGACCACGCCTTCACTAGAGCATGTTTTGCCTGCCCTGCGTCCAGTCGATCACAAAGCCAGACAGTCAGTCTATCAGGACCATGGCGGGAAAAAGTAGATAATAGGGGAATGTCGTTGCCGAGAAAATTACCGATAGTCGCGAGACATTTGAACAAAAAAAAAAAAGGCAAGGCAAAGCTCATGTTATTTCGTTGGTTCACTGTTAAAAAAGCAAATATTATTCTTTTCAG
Source organism: Mopalia muscosa (assembly GCA_031763545.1). Lineage (NCBI taxonomy): Eukaryota > Metazoa > Mollusca > Polyplacophora > Chitonida > Mopaliidae > Mopalia > Mopalia muscosa. The sequence goes on along the minus strand of JARFOD010117817.1, from coordinate 1,009 downwards.
ATCCTTTTAAACCCAGCTTGTACTGTTTACAATAAAATAATATGTACAGAGTGCGCCAATCAAACTACCTCAGTAGGCTAAAACACTAAGCGTTTCTGACACAAATAGGTGAAAAGCAAAGATTGTCCCTTCAGAACACGTGGCATTTCTACGTAATAGTAGCCTTGTGTGGAGCAAGGCTTTTATTTTTGTCAGTACAATAGTTTAAATCTTACTGTACATAGAGATAACACAAAATGGCAATTTCTACGAATAAAATCTGGGCAAAATTATTTTCCAAAAATTTCTGTTCTCCCATCTGAATCTACGTCTTTAACTCTTAATCTTCTTTTGCCGAGTAAATGTATTTCTGTTTTAATCTCACAGTATTGGACAACAGTCAACTCACATGACTTATATGTTGCTATTTTAAGGGAAAAGGTACTCCGAATCGCTGGTTCAATCACCATGCGTGTGCGCTCAAATCGATCAAAGAATTTTACTGGCGAATTCGCTGGCAATCAGATCACTCCGATCGGGCGATTATATTCGCTCGTATGTCCCCCGCTTTACACAAAAGAAGTAAAAATATAATTGTACATGTGGCAACCTTGCATAATAATTTATAAATAGATTTACGGTTTAATAGTAGGCTAGTTATTGGAAAACATCCCGATTGAAAAGCAGGCTTCATACAGGTTACAGAGTCAGCAAGCACTGCCTGGTAAGGCGTGTTCATTCAGCGGGATGATATAAGCAAATCAACTACAATCACCCTGCTAGTCTACCTATTTCTAGAAATACTATTGCCGGAGTCAATACTGAAAAAGGGCGGACCGAAGAGAGAACACCTTTGATTTCATTGGTTGATCCAGTTTTTAGTTTCTCGATCATAAGTGCTAGGCCTGAGGATCTTGAGAAATCTCACGATACGATACGTATCTCGATATTCAATCACGATACGCCTGTATCTCGATACTCTGGTGGTCAGCTGCGTTTAATCGTTGAGGATACTTTTCAGTTTACAACC
>JARFOD010117806.1:0-14812 GCA_031763545.1 Mopalia muscosa | reverse complement strand
AGTTACTCGCGTTCAAATCCCGGTGGAGGCAAATATACTGACCTTCACCATGATGGGACAGCCTTAATTAAGTACAAATAAGTTTTGTTGTTGTTTTTAAGGTTTATTGGCGTTTCAAATAAGCTTGTAATTCTTTCTAATAAAAGCCATGATAATGAGCTAAAAGTAGACATGGCTGCCGATATATTTGTTTGTTTTCGAAACTAGCTGGAGTCCTCTTCCACAAAACAAAGATATCCTGTCAAATTCTAACGAGGTAATTACTATGAACCGTTTACTAATAAGTTAGGTGTAAAAACTGACCGTGAGTGGACGGGTATCTGTCCTCCAGAAAATTACACCCAATCCAGTGTGTTCTGTTTACTGCCCATCACTATATGTTGTGGAAAAGTACAAGATTGGAAAGGATGTTAATTGTGTTGGTTGTGTAGACAATTCTTCCTTTGCAAACCATTCGTTGTTGGTTTGATCAGATCGAGGATGGATAGGCCTGCTGTGTGGGACAGGCTGTTTTTGTCCATTGTTTGGAGTTAACTATTGCCACATTACAACAGATGTATAGCCCCATTCACCTCCGCCTGTGTTGTGCAATCACCTTGTAGTTTTGTCAATTTCTTTAGCTTTCTAACAGTTAATTATTCTGTCCAATACATTTAGCGAAGAAAACAACAAGATAGTATTTTTTACTTGGGCAACAAAAGCACTTGGGAAACAGAAACAATATGTAACATAAATACCCATCGACTTTACTATCGATGACATAAGTACAGAAATTTCTGAATTACGCTGGCAGGTGGTTGAGGATTTAAATTAAAAAAAAAACGTAGCATGTTGTATTTAACATATAGTTTTGACAGATTTCGTCCAACAGTTGTGTTTGTTTGTATGATTAGTGCTTAACGTTTTATGTTATTTCACTCAAATGATGGTGGTGTGCTAGCCGAAGGGGTGACAAAAACCACCCCGACACCACTGACAAGTAAAACAACATCAGGAGACGGATACAGTACACTAACAGCACAATACAGACATCAAAAACATGTCAGCTTCCTGTTTCTTTTCAGCGCAGAACGCAACAGGAAGATCCCTCCAGCCACAAACAGAAGGGGTTGCAATGTCACATACAAGTGTGCAATATATATATCCACGAAACGTATTTGTAGTGAGAACAATACCGGTACTGGCTCAGCATAAGATTCTTATATACTTGTACTCCAGATCTAAAGCCATTGCGTATTGATATCGTCTATGTTCACGATGGTCACCAGAAAAGGGAAACCGGGTGTTAGTAAGCCACCAACCGCTGAACTGATTGTGTGGAGTGTTCCGGACAGCTACTCGAATTGAATACAATGTCCCATTGTTTGACTACCTGCCTCTTGGATTTCAGTATTTCTGTTCTCAGTGCTTGGATTGTTAATGAGATTCCTGGCCTGCCTTCATCGGCATGCTCTGCATACGAAATGCATCTTATTCCATTGGTACTGGTGACGCCTTTTTATTTTAATCGAAAAAGTGTCCACATTTATTCGCTTTGCGTAGAGTGCATTAGTAAACCAATATAACAGCTATCAAGAAGTTATTTGCCTGTTCCGTGACAGGAATATGTTTATATGTAAAGAAAGACATTAAGTCAAAGAATGACCGTGTCACGCGGAACATTCTTCTTATACATTTATTCGTTGGCTTAATTAGAACAGAAAGGAAGCAAATACAAAGTAATCTTTTCTTCCTTTTCGGCTTTTTCATTCAAATGTAAATGTATATTTATTAATTTGAAGTAAAATATGTTCTTATCAGTAGCTGTAAGGACATTGAAACATTATTGCCAGCAAGGATAGAGCGGATAACCAAATTGATGTAGGCTATATTAGGAATGAACCAAGGCATGAATAATTGTCATAGCGCTTCTGAATTAAAATGTCTGAGAGAGCAACACTTAATTCATATTTGTACATGGACTTATAACGTGTTCAAATTGCACTAAATATCACTTTAGTCGATAAATGAGGGGTGGGGCTCTTGCAGTACTTATCCAACAACAAAACCCAGATATATAAAATGTTAAGTGCTTGTCAGATACATAATGTAGCGCCAGTGTTATATAATTAAAATATACATTGGTGGTCTTTTTACACACATATAACTAATGATTTGTTTGTTTAGCTGGGGTTCAAGTTCCATTAATGTTACTTCACTTATATGACTACGACATATGAATTTCTCACTCTGACTTACTTAAAGTGGAAAACCAGGCGGAAATCTCGCCAAACACCATCCCTGCAATTACATGTACCTGAGCCTTATTGTGTGAATCCTTTGTATATCCAAGATGGACTGATGGATTCGAACATGTGAGCGATCTACATAACCAACATCAATGCACGCAAACCACGGGCCCGAAGACTATAAACGGAGATGTGATTTTATGACAATCTATTGTATAAATTTGACATGTTTTGATTCATAGTGCTAGTTTTTGTTCTTGTAAACATACTTCAAAACAACGGATTTAATGAAGATCATTTTGTGACACGCTATGGCAATTAGAGTAATTCAAGTGGACATTTTCGCAATTTTAAAATCTGGCCGTGATTTTAAAAAAAGGTGATGCAAAAATTGTCTTCATAGATATACATCAAATTAAATCTGTACAATGAATCGGTTTCGAGAAATTTCTATTTAAAAAAATCCTAAGTATCTGCATTATCCTAGAGATGGGCTACATATCAATTATGTCTACATTTGATCTATTGGCATTTGGTTAGGTCTACTTCACTAAATTCAATGAGTAGTCCGATATTTGGGGGTCTAAACAATCAGTTCATGCATCGCCGGAACTACACCGCCACCTTTGAAAAAAAGATAACAGTAGAGAGTCTAGGCTGCTGTCATAATCTCATTCATCTGTAACACATTGTCAATGACTATTATATGCTAAGAAAAAAATTTAAAGCTTAGATTATTGTGATTATCATTTTGAAACTATTTTTTCAGGCCTAAAGAATTTTAACCAACTAGAACTAGGACTTCCACTTTAAAAGTCAACTGTGGTCCGCCAAAAACACACCTGAGAGTGGTGTAACTTTGTAAAATCGGATTTATTTGAGGTACATTGGCTAGCTATATGGAATACTATAGGGGATTTAACGTTGATCTTTAAAATAAGCTTAACTAAGAGCATTTCTGTATGATGTAAAAACAAAATAGATAACTTGGGCTTTTCATTGCTAAGTTGTCAGGACGTTTGCCTTTGGTAATTTTATTCCATTAAGACCACTGAGTGGGTCATCAGTCTGAAAGCACAACGCGATTGAAGCAAACAATGGCGAATTAAAAAAGTCAGTTGATCCAGCAGAGCTTGCATTCTTTCTGTTCAGTGAGATGGATCAATTTGATAAAGTTGTTAGTCTGGGGCTTGTTAATTCCTTTATATGGGTAATTCCACTATACAAAAGCTGTGCAGAAATGGTTTGATTGTAAAACACAAATACGACGCACTCATTGTGATATCTATATGCTACAAATGTAAGTCTTTGTGGTTTCCGCAAAGTGTTTATTTACATGCTACAGAAAATAACAATCATTTTTTTTTTATAACGTAACAAGCAAATGATGAAGATTGTGGACAATGTGGACGTTTATTGTACAGGTTTTGGGTTTGCTGTAAGGCAATGAAGGCGATTAGTTTATCGGTTTGTTTCATTGGGGTTTAACGCATAACTTAAGGTTATTTCACGGTCAGTGGAACTGTGGGACAACTGGTATGCAACAAACGCCCATATTGTAATAATGGGTACCTGGCACGTTTTGGCATTCAGTCAGATAACAATAAGCATTGAAGTCTCCTAATTTTAATTATCCTGGATGGTAGATGCAGTGAAATGTCTTCATAATACTTTCGTCGAAATGAAAATTATTAATTGATGGGATGAGAGAAGAATCCAAATGCTTTTTGGGATTTCGAGGCTTGTTATCCGTTTTCAGTTATAAGTGGAGAGGAAATAACGATACGAATATTCTGAATCAAAATATCCAAACTTCTTGTTGCTCAGCTGCTACACACAAACAGTAGTAATGTTAGAAAGACTGTGTCTCTTCAAAAGTGACCATGTTTATGTCGGGTTTATCCGTGTATATTTATCTACAGCGATACAAAAACGAGATAAAGCTGATGTTGTTGTGGAACTACAACACTTCAGGCAGTGCTCGTTAAACTTGGTAGATACTATTGATGAATGTTAAGAAATAAAAAGCAGTCAATTTGCTACTGATACCAAATCAGTGGCATCTTCCTAGTATTATTTTGGAGGGTGTGACATTGTAATTTTCAAGGAAAAACAACTCTGCTTATCTCAATATTAAATATCGGTCAAACTTAAAGGAAACACATATAATTGCATAATAAATGGTTATGTCTACCTAAACACTGTAGTGTAATGTACAGAAGCCATTAAGATATAATACACAGATACAGACTATTTGACCTGTCACTATTGTTACGCTCGATTAACATTTCTGATTTATTCTGGTCCAGGAGATAAGTTTCGTCACAGCTAAAGCTCTCTGCTTTCTATCCGATAAAATGCTCTGATTTCTTCTCTTCCCTACTGGTATTCTAGACGGACTTAATTTCTTGTCTCAAGGTTTATGCTGTCTGGCAGAGTTTAAGACCTTGTCTATGTTTGGACTTCAAAGAAGGGAATAATTTCTATGTGTTGGTAATTGTGTTGAATTAGTTATCTAGTGGTGCGAGTTAATTTACGATGAAGTACAGACCGGAAGAGTAACTGCCGTATCGATCGTGTTCGCAGTGTTGACTGTCTGGTGCTTAACTGACCGTAAGTAGTGTAAAGAATCTGTACTGTATATGATTACGTCTCGACTCATCCTCCTATCTACAGACATCTGTGTTCTAGGAGAGTATCTGGCATTTCCAGCAGTTCTGTATGGGCGATTGTAATTCATTTGGACAAATTCACATAATTTGTGAAACTACCGGAACTTGTGGAGATTGCGTGGGTTAATTATTTCATAAATTCAATTCCATCGTCTAGTTTAAATCATAACAGTGAACATCGTTGTTGTTTACGCTATATATGACTGTATGTTATATACTCCGTTGGTTCAATAGTTGTAATTAAAATACATGTACTTTGGCTTTACTGCGCAAGTACAAAATTCATCTATCGCACATCCGAAAACATGGTATCTATATATAGACTGTGATAGAGTTAACATGCGACACAACACTTTTAGTTATGTTCTGACCAAACTTCACATGCTGGAGTCGTGGGAAGCCTATCAGAGACGCTCTTACCCACAATAGCTGCGTATATTTCTTGTGCTAGTTCTTTACAAATATATTCAGACTTCAACATTTGAATAAAACCCCCGCCACCCTACCTTCATGCCTTGTGTGCAGCACGTCTGCCTTGAAAAGCTAAATGGTACAAAATGTTTGTTTGTTTGATTGGTGTTTAACGTCGTACTCAAGGGTATTTCACTTATATGACGATGTACACAAATATAGAACATCACAAACAAATCTGCTTCCCGTTACCCTTTAGCTCACAAGGGTAACAGAAAGCGACCTCTTTTCTCGCCTCTTACGATCGACCGAGGAAGCCGAGGGAGTATTCTGCAGGGCCGTGGCCCACCCGCTCCCTTACGGGGCCGGTACAAAATGAGACACCAAGAAATAGTACAACGTCTGAATTTGAATATTTTTTAAAATGAAAACACAAAACTCTTTATCGTGTTTATAAGCTGATTTTAAGCACTGTTTTCCATCATTATTTTTTAGAAAACCCCAGGCGTGATTATAGTACGTGCCCATAATCAACACAGATAACACGATAAAGGTTTCCAATGTGCCAATGTTAATATACCCATGTCTTAACCTTGGCCTGCGAAGATGACTCTCTCGTATTGGTAACAATCTATAGTATGTCTCTTAAACGCCCATGGGAAATACTTGAAGACAATTACTTGGAACAGCTTAGTTAGTACCCGACTAGTTTGATGTAATACGTAAGCATGACATTTAACTAATTGTAATGACACTGCTGTCAGTCAACAAGAGACCCTATTAATTACTGTGGCTGGTTAGTCCTGCTGGCTAAGCATTCTTACGTTCATATAGAGTTGTCCTGTATTTATACGCTGAAGTTGAATTAGGAGTAAATAAAAATTACATCGGGCATTTTAATATTATATTTGGCACAGTCTTCTCCAAATAACAACCTAGATTTAATGCATCAAGTAAAGTACACAATGTGTCCAAGCACCATTAAATGCGCCCCCCTAGAGAGAAATGTATCTGACGTCCGTATGCATGATTTGTGTGTAGAGATAAAGAGACATTTACTCACATCCGGATACATTGCAGGGTATTTTATTGTATCCTATCAATAATAGCTTTTGTCCCTTGAACAAATGCTGGCCTGAGCCCGTGTCTAGATTCAAATCTAGCATGTGGTTCTCATTTTAAAACACACCTACATTTTTGTCAGAATGCCAGTAACGTTGAGTGAATAACAGTAAATTACATTTTCTTCATATTTAGACTAGCACATCCGGGTGAATTTTAGGAAACTTTCGATGTTTAATTCTAACTAGGAGTCAAATTAATGTCGCAAAGCAATGTTTTAATTGGCGCAATGAATTATATTACATGTTTATCCTAATGACATACTTAAGTAGCCTGGTGTTCTTCTTACCAAATCTTCTATACCTACGAATGCAGGGTTTGACACTCTGTTGTATAGCCTCAATACCACAGTCTGCAGGTTTGATCAGCATCCCGATTACGATAAACGTATGAAGGTATCTCTCTTTTTGGGGGGTAAAAATTGATTAGTGAACGGAAACATCTAAATTCTTTTAAACACATATCTTTTAATGTTTTTCTTGTAAAACACATTTAAAAGAAAACAACCGTTGCATAATCAAAGACGGCCTTTGTGTTGTTAATCTACTATAGCAGATCCTAGTTGCCACCCACCGGAGGCTGCTACAAAAGGGAGAGACAAAATTGTAGTTCCATCTACAGTACAAATATAAAAAGTCACATTTTCACAGTAGCAAATCCCAAACGTCAATGGTGGCTTCTTCGTAAAGATATAGTTACATTTAATCCAAATACACCACAATTCAGATGTATTAAGTCACAAGTGTTCACTGCCGCTGTACAAATTTCTACAATCGTTTTAGCCAATCAGGAACTGTGCTCTTTTTTCTCATGTACAACCACAATGAACCAATATGCATTAACTATCATCTCGCCTATTAGACCAACTGATTATCTTAACATTATCTTAAGCGAGTAGTTTGAGTAGTCTTTAACATGATAATTTTTGCAAAGGGAGATAAATAATCGTATGATTAGTATTATCATAGCACTAAACAATGAACTTCTAAAAATGAAAACCCCAATGTGCGTAGTCGTTTTCTCCCACTAAATTATGCAAATGCACCTTAATGAATAATATGTTAGCATTGCATCACAAAATTGTGTTGAAGTTGCGTAAAACCATCACGTCTATGATGGTATCATTACATGTACAACATAAGGATTCCTTTTTGCTATGATTTTACTTATCAAAAATAAGCCGACAAAGATCACTTTGTACATCCTTTACAAATATTTGGCTGTGCCACTAAAAATATGACATTGCCCGAGGACAAGATTAACACTTCCAGACCTTTTACCAAAACCGCTTCGCGACTTGACTTGACATGGGTCCCATGGGGTTCACCTTTATAATTCCAGCCACATATTTTCTTTTATCTGGTCTAGGTAATACAGACAAAGTCTGAAAGTGACAGAGGGCTGTTTTACATAGCATTCACAAATTTACGCAACCGCTGTTTCTATGACGTCCAGTGATAAAGGTGTTTCAACACCACATGGCCGAAACATCGCAAAATCACAGGAAACTTTACTACTTTGTCAAGCATATGTCAATCACATTCTTATTTGTTTGTTTATATGCGTCGTACAGATTTGTTTACGTTTTTACATTTCCTCATTCAAAAAGTATACCTAAATTTTTATGTGAATTTAAATTAATACTAAGTGACAGGTTTATTCTGAATCGTATGTTAAATTATAATCAGGTTCTGAATTAAGTAAGATAAGAACTTCATTCCATAGGCTCGCCATAGAAACTGGTAGACACACTAGCAACTAATTAGCGAGAAACGAAAGGAAATGTATTTTTTTGTTTACAAAATGGTATAAAATATGAGTTTCATTTGTTCCTACTTGCCCTTGGTATAAATAATGTAGATTGTATATCGACCAATATGGTTTGATTTGTGTTTTTGTTTGATTTGGGTTTTATGTTGTACTCACTCATATTCCTGATGGCTGAAAAGCGGACTCAATCCCGTGAACGGTACATTGCAGCAGGTTAGGTAAAAATCCAAAATCAACCCTAGTTGTACGGCCAATTTTTGTTTCGTCTTGGGACGGGGGTTGTTTTGGCGTAACGCCTTATTTAAGGTTAATTCACTCATTTATATATAGTAACATTCATACAAAGAATATGACCAAATATAGCGTATAAGTGATGTTGTGTTAAAAAAAAGTTGGATTTTAATTTATTTTTCTCTTCACACTATCTGAACAACAGTCTGATCTGCCCGGTGTATTGCATACATCTATCCTTGTTCCCATTAACATTTTATTTGTCCATCCTGTGACAACTATTAATAGATACCTGGTCGCAAAAGGTATTTAATTGTAATCGAAAGTTTTCCAGCCCACACTTCACTGCTCAACGATATACCTGATAAGAGAACAACAGCAGAGAATTCAGAACAGATGTGTACATTTTCTGACATTTGCCATGAGGTTTGCGCTTCTTGTGTTATATAAGAGCAAACACGTCGTTTAGACATTCGGGTTTGGGTTTTGAGGTGCCAAAATCTGTCAAATTGTCACGAATTAGACAAATATGATTGGTGTGACGTCACCCACGTGGATGAACAACCATGGAAACCAGACTGTTTTAGCTTCTATCTGTAGAAAGTCCTATTTGGCCGTAACGGTAATCGATTACAATAATTAGAGTAAGAAGTGAGTACAATACAGTACCTTTCTTAATCACAGCTTGGCTGTTCAAAAGGTAAAGTAGGTTTTATTTAGACGTCACATGGAAACCCAATTATTGCATGACATCTCACAGTCGTTATTTAAAGTAAATACACCTTCGAACCACAGGCGCCGCAGCTTTTATAAATGTGTCTATAGGACAATCTGTTTGTCCATGTAATCGAAGAATAAGAGCAGACGTGATTGACCAGGCTGGCTAGATTGCCTTCTTTCCCATACATTCTAGCTTGACTATTGGATTATGTAAGGTCAATGCTGGTGTGTGTTTTGTAAAGTGTCTTGCATTTGTTGCATCAATGCCAAACTTATTAACGTCTACTCGCTGTAGACACGGAACTCCTTTACATCTCAGGTTAAGTGTAAAGTGCCATCGTTTATTAAAAGTAAACTGACCGTGAGTGGACGGGTATCTGTTTTCCGGAAAATGACTGTCAAACCAGACTCTGTTCTGTTTACTGTTCATCACAATCTGTTGTGAAAGAGTACAAGATTGGAAAGGATATTAATTGTGTTGGTTGTGTCGCCAATTCTGTCTTTGCAAGTCATTCGTTGTGGGTTTGATAAGGTACAGGGTGGAATGGCGTTCGGCCTGGGACGGGCTGTTTGTCCAGTGTCCTGGGCTAACAATTGTCATATGACAACATATTTATAGCACCATTCACCTCCGCATGTGTTGTGTAATCACCTTTCAGTTTTGCAAATTTATTTAGGTTTCTAACACTAGTTAATTATTCTCTGTCGAATACATTAGCCAAAAAATTAAAAAATAGTCATTTTTACAGAAACAATATGATACACAAATACCCAGCGTCTTCAATTTACACAGGCAGGTGGATGAGGATTTATTTTAAAAAAACGTGGCATTAAATATTTAACATATAGTTTTGACAGATTTCGTCCTACAGTTTGTTTTTTTTGTTTGATTAGGTTTCAACGGTTCAGGTTATTTCACTCACATGATGGTGTGCCAGCCCATGGGGTGAGAAAAACCACCCTGACACCTGACAAATAACTTCAGGAGACAGATCAGTACACCAAAAGCACAATGCAGACATTACAAGCATGTCAGCTTCCTGTTCCTTTTCAGCGCAGAACGCAACAGGAAGATCCCTCCAGCCACAAACAGAAGGGGTTGCAATGTCACATACAAGTGTGTAATATATATATCCACGAAACGTATTTGTAGTGAGAACAATACCGGTACTGGCTCAGCATAAGATTCTTATATACTTGTACTCCAGATCTAAAGCCATTGCGTATTGATATCGTCTGTCATCAGCAAAGGGAAACCGGGTGTTTGTAAGCCACCAACCGTTGAACTGATTGTGTGGAGTGTTCCGGACAGCTACTCGAATTGAATACAATGTGCCATTGTTTGACTACCTGGCTCTTGGATTTCAGTATTTCTGTTCTCAGTGCATGGATTAACAACGACATTCCTGGCCTGCCTTCATGGCATGCTCTGCATACGAAATGCATCTTATTCCATTGGTATTGGTGACGCCTCTTTATCTTAATCGACAAATTGCGTCCACATTCCTTCAAATTGCGTATAGTGCATCAGTGAACTAATATAAAAGCTATCGAGACCTTATTTGCCTGTTCCGTGACAGGAATAGATTTTTATGTTAAGGTCGAAGCATTACCCTGTCAGACGGGATATGTTTGTTACACATTAATTCGCCAGCTTAATTCGAATGGAAAGAAACAAGTTATCCTGTTTTTAATAAGGCACTCCCATAAGAACAATTTCTATTTAAAAAAATGAAACAAAAAAGTCTCTAAATGTTTATCAATTAATATGAAGTAAAATAAGTTTTTGTCTGTAGATCTAAGACATTGAACCGTTATTGTCAACAAGGATAAAACTGACAATCAAATTGATATACACGAAGGCTATATAAATTAATTGTCCTACCGATGATGAATGGAAATGTCATTAACAGATGTTGCTTATTACTCCTATAACTACATAGATCTCAAGACATTGAACCGTTATTGGCAACAAGGATAAAGCCGACAATCAAATTGATATACATGAAGGCTATGTTAAATGTTTGATCGTCATACCGGTGCTGAATTAAAATGTTAAAACATTGATATTCTGGAACAATGCAAGAGTGACAGTTGTCAATCAATCATTGTAAATCAATCATTGCTAATAGGAGTGTAACGTTAAGGAATCGGATTTATTTAGTGTCCATTGGCATGATAAACGGGGTTCTTTATGGGATTTAACGTTGATGTTAAAGTAATGTACAAGAGTTTAAGTATTTCTGAACTAAAAGCATATCTATATGAGGTGAATCAATGGAAAAACCTCCCAGAAACTGTTAAAGTTGCCAGGAATAGTTTTATCTTACTTCTGCAGTGAAAGTGTTTGTCTGGCATCATCTTTCATTAAGACCCCTGAGCTGGTCATCAGTCGGAACGCACAACACAATTGAAGCCAGGTAATTAATGGCGATTTATAAAAAGTCAATTGATATTGCAGAGCTTGCATTATTTCTGTTGATCAGTGAATGGATAATTTTGATAACTTTTTTTTTGTCTGTGGCTCTCAGCTGTCTTGTAGTTTCCTTATATGGTTAATTTCCCAGAGCACAGGTATGCAGAAACGGTTTTACAAATTCAGATATTTTGTGAAACACAAATATAGGATGTACTCACTGTAATATTTTTCCACTATCAATTTGTGGTTTAAGCAGAGTATTAAGCAGATAACGGAGCTTCGCGAAGTGTTTAGACGTTTATGGTGCAGGCTTTTGGTTTTTCTGCCGGATGAAGGCTGTTGATCAGTTGAACTGTACAATAATACTTGGTATATTCCTGTCTATGATATTATAATAGACCACTGACAAGTTCTGGCATTCAGTAACACACGAGTGTAAGATACAAGTAAGTTAATAAGCATTGAAGTCTCCCAAGTTTGATTGCCCCAAAATAGTGTTGTCATATGGGTTTATAATTATTTCGTTCAAATAATAAATATTCATCTAATGACAATCGTAAAGGAAACGAGAGAAGAATCCGACTCGCCATTGCGGTCGCGGGACTGGTTACCAGATTTCAGTACAAAGTGACGATAAGCCATTACATCTGTATAAAAATATCAAACCTTCGTATAATTCTGTCTTTTCAATACTAGGCATATGCATTCGTCTCTATCCAAATAGGTGTTTATATATAAATCTCGTTATGAATTTCGGTGAAGCAAGCAAATATTCCCCTTTTCATTTATTCAAAATAATTATTATTCAAAATTCACTATAGAAAGCTACAACGAGATAAACCTCTGTTGTTGTTGTTGTGGAACTAGAACACTTTGTTCGTCAGGAACTGCTCGTTATACTTGGCAGATACTGTGGATGGGTGTTTAAACAAACTGTTAACGTTCATCAATGGGTTTAGTGTTCTGAATCTATTTACTCCACATATACCGTGCATCTGGACAGTATTAATGTGACAAGAATGAACAAACGAGGGAAATCCAATTTGCGTAGCGTTGTCCTTGACCATTCACACATTCAGCTAAACTAACACCCAATTATCGCTAGTAATTTCTGAGGAGATATTACATCATATCAAGGGCGGATTTCATCGATAGATTACCTTGCAGACGTCAAACTTAAAAAACTATCGGTCCGCGGTCGTGGGTTAGTGGTTAGCCAGTGCGCTTTCTAAAGCCAACTTCGATGTACTGTTCATGTCTGTCGACCCTGCAGGTATAGGAGAGAATCACAAAATGTGGCTCCGGCAATCGCGGTTGCTTTTTTCTAGGTTTCCTACCATAGGACAAGGAACAGTGTGAAGTGGACAATCCGTCGTCAGATAAGGGAAATAGTGGAGTACTACGTTAAACCACAATCAAACAAATACAAAACTATCGAATAGTATTCCAGTACATAAAGAAAAAGCCAGCCAACGCCTTTTTAAAGCTAAAATACAAGAATTATTTAAACATTTTTTAACGATTACGAGGGGATAACAGCAGGACTTTGAGTCATGATGGGATTACTACAGCATTAAATTATAAACAACAAAAATGAAAAGTATAGCATGTACGTGGTTTATTACGGCTACGCCTGACAGACTGAACACCTAACGGACTATACATCCTTCTGTAGAATGAAATCAATTTTACACGTTATTTTTTCTCTTTCATTTATCTGCAATGGACAACACATCAAATCTGTTCATATCCTATGTGCAAAAATATCCAGCTTAAATTGTACAGACATCGACTAAATTAATAAATATTGCACTGGCTGAAAATCTGCCTCATAACTCTCCTCATAAAATAATTTTCTAAACCTTTTAAGGAGCGATTTGTTTACTTGGGTTTTATCATGTGGCTGGAAACATCTGATCACGAGTCGGGTACCCAAACCAGCCTACCCTTGAAAAGATTCATATGCAAAGGCCCTCTTTTTTTCAGTATTTCTTACCACTATGTGTATTTTTGTGATACACCATAGCATAGAATTGTAATTTCTGTTAGTATTTTATCGCGTTTTGGTGTATTCAACATGAATTGTGTATATAAAATACTTCAGAACAATCCGGATAGGCAGGCCTGGGTACATAATACAAGAAGCAGCCATTTCATTACAGATTCCACATCAGGGGTCTCCCTTGAGTATTATTTGGGCGAGTGTGAAATGTAGCTTTTACTATTACAACCAGCACTTGCGCACTGGCACATTTACACAATGGAGGGATAATTGACTACAGCCAAAGAATAGAAACTAGAATACCCTTTCAACCTCCATGGCTCAAACAGGTCATCTTGCAACGTTCGTATGGTTATAAGGCCATCTTGACTCATGACTCATCATCACTCATGACTTAAAATATTTTCTGATTTATTCCGGTCCAAGGAGATATGTGTAGCCAGAGCTATAGCTCTCTGCTTTCTATTCAATGAAATGCTCTGATTTCTTCTCTTTCATACTGGTTTTCTAGACGGACTTAATTACCTATCTCAAGGTTTATGTTGTGTGACAAAGTTTAAGACCTTGTCTATGTTTGGACTTCCAAGAATGGAATAATTTCTATGTTGTGGTAATTGTGTTGAATAAGTGATCTAGTGGTGCGAGTTAATTGCCGATGAAGTACAGACAGGAAGGGTTACTGCCGTATCGATCGTGTTCCCAGTGTTGACTGTCTGGTGCTTAACTGACAGTCAACAGCGAAAAGAATCTATACTGTACTTTATATAAATATATATTACGTATATTCCTCCCATCTACAGACATCGGTGTTCTAGGAGAGTATCTGGCATTTCCGGGAGTTAAATGCTATTTAATTTTTAATTCATTCGGACGTGCTCACATCCTTTCAAGCTACCGGTACTTGTAGATAATGGGAGGGGGGATATTTATTTTATCAATAAAATTTCATCGTCAAATCATAACAGTGAACATCGTTGTTGTTTACGTCAAATTTGACTATATATCGATTCCGTTCATTTAACAGTTGTAATTAAGACTTGGTTATATTTTGTCTTTACAGTGCAATTATACATAGCATTTTATCATCATTTATCCAAATCAAGCATTGGTGGAAACCTTGAGATTCAATAGCAACAATTTTACATACTCTCCTGTATTGGTAATAATATCTATTATATCCTTGTCTTAAACGCCCATGGGAAATATACCATGTTCGTTTAAGACAAGGATATAATAG
>JARFOD010117805.1:0-29059 GCA_031763545.1 Mopalia muscosa | reverse complement strand
TTTCCACCATTTTATGGTTGAACTCTATGATGTCCACCTCTTGTTTGTTTCCAAATACACATATTTAGGTCATGTTAACAACTCTGAATTGAATGATAATGATGATATTATATGTCAACAAAGAAAAACTATTTATCCGAGTAACTATTTTCATAAGAAAGTGTAAATGCTGTAATAATGATATCAAGAACTAAGTTATTGTTTAAAACATAATTATGTAATATGTACTATTGTCACCTGTATTTTATTAAATAAAACTATGGAAAAATGCTTGTGACGTTTATCGAATCTTTTACATGGCTCCTTAATTATAGGACAGGCTGTAGCGCTAGTTGGATGTTCTCCATAAACAGTGTGCCATCATTTTGGGAAGTTATTCGTAGGTCTGTCTATTCCTAAAAATGCCGACTCGAACTTTATGATAACATACTTGTAAAAACATTCTATATTGTGATATTTACCTACTCTTAAAGATTGTTAGATGTTGGATATCTTGTATAGCTCATTAATCTACGTGCTTAAGGAAAAATAACAATTTATGTACGGTCGTAGACTACTACGAACCATATATGTGCAATTTTATTGTTATATACACAAAAGTCTGAAATAAAAGTATATTATTATTTATTGTTATTATTATTTTTTTATTATTGATAATTTTTATTTGGTCATAACAAAAAAAAACCATACACTTTAGCATTTACACATATTTAGATTCAAAACAGTGGGGTTTTTGTTTAACAGTATGGTTACGCATTTATTGTTATTATTATATACACAATATGTAAATGATATACAGAGTTCTGTCTCTCTAGTAGTCAATCACGCATTGTAGCCTTATTAAGAGATACAGAGTCACATGATTGTAATTTCAAGTTTTCCAATTACCGGCTATTTTGGGTTCAGGTAGTTTGTCCAATAATATATTATATACTGTGAAATACTTCCTGGCGCATTTTAAATCATTATGTAACTTTAACAATCATCTAATTTTTCAAAGTAGACGGGGAACTTTGGGATAAACCCGCACCATAATCGCTAACCAGGAAGTCACTAGGGATCTCTACTTATAACCACAGTTTAAAAAAACGCAGGTGCTTCAAAATTAGAAATGGGCTATGTAGGTCAACACGCATTTTATTTAAAAATGATTACATTTTTTAATTTCTTTATAATGTGATTGTTTGTACCCCGACTGTTTACTTGAAATTTTAGTAGAAGGTAATGCAACTTAACTTTTGAGACATGTTTTTATTTATGTCACGTGCACTAAGCATTATGTTAAGTAGCCACTGTCTTTTATTATGGTAACTCACTCAGACATGCGCAGCAATGTGGTTATCTGATTGGTCAAGCGGCAGACAAATCCCGCCGCCATTATTACAATGTCTGCCCCCAAAGTATTTTTACTCTGTAATGAACTAGCTAACTTTCGAAGACGGTAAGTTATCAGCTGTATTGACTGTGCAGAAAACGTGATATTTTTTATTCAAAAAAGTTTAATGATTGTGCTTGTTTGATATGAGCACGGATTCTAGGAAAGGTGGGCCCCTTTGTATGTTAGAGCCAAATACTCTGTACAGTAGAGTTTTTTTGCTTTCTTCCTTACAATGTGCCTATGTTTATAAAGAACATCAAATTTTGATGTGACTTTGCATCATATAAAATTGATATGGTCTTGCCAATTTACGGTCGCATCAACAACTATAAGCCAAAAATGTTATCAGAATGGACATGGGCCAATGTTGAGTTTGACACGTATGTTTAAGATTGAATTAACGCAATAATCATATGAAAGATTTATAAATCCACGTGTAAAGGTTTGTGGAGCGCTCATAAAACTTATTATCATGACAAAATCGCTGGGATATTAATTCAACACTGTAACATTGCCCAGAGGTAACTCAATTCAGTTTGATTCCTAATAGAATAATCCAATTTTATAATTGTCGTAAACATAATTAAATGGAGACAAAACATTTACCGTGGGAAAGTTTAGGAAACTTGATCAAAGTCCGTTGTGGTTTAACGGCGCTAGTAGAGAAAAGACTATATAGTGTGGATTTAGTATTGTTACACTATAGCTTATAGGATGCACACATAGAAAGATATATAAGCTTTAATGTGGATCTAGGCAAATGCACTCAATAAGGAAATATCTATTTACTTGACAAATGTTGATATGTAGTGCAAAGTAATATAACGCTTTTGGTATTCAATGAACTTAAATTGAACTAAACATTATTGAAGTAACAAATCAGCGTCTTTATAATGAAATTATTTTAAAAAAAAACACTTTCTATATTCGGTTATCGGGCATATATTCCGCATAAATTGAAATGTTAAATAGGTATACAGAAATATTTTGAAATACTTCGTATGCAGACCTATTGTGTATCAAACTGCTATAATTTTATAGACATAGATCCAGAGTTCTTATTGCTTCTCTAATAGTCTACCATATAATGAAGCTTTATTACGAGATAGAGGGAACATTGTGCATAATTTCAAGTTTTCCAATTACCGCCTATTATGAGTTCTCTTAGCATTGTTTAGCGAAATATGATAAACTGCTTACTGACACATTTTATACGCCAAATGAGACTTTAAATTGCCCATTAACCTTGGAAAAAATAAGATAATATACGGTTCAGGTAGGTCTATCTGTTGCTTACCCTTCATTTTTGCCTCTTCTGCCCTGACTATTTTATTTGTATTAAGTTGGTAAAATTGGAACCCCACTTCAAATCCCGATGCCGGGCAATTACACAAGTTGCGGCCTTTAAAGTCAGTAGCTAGTTAGACAAAGCGAAACAATAACCCCAAAGTGTTAAGGTAAATATAAGAATCTACTTAACGATATGCAGCCAATTTAATTCCATAGTCCAGCCTATTCTGTATTATATAGAGGCACAGAAAGACGTCAGGAGACATCTCCACTCAGTTACGTCAGTAAGCATTTGTTGTTTTATTTATGACAAATACTTATACATACTGGGTGTTAACTTTGTTGGGATGAAAAGCCCATATGTAAAGTGTTAAGATTGAAGCGGGTTGAATCAGCTTTAAGATAACGTTGAGGTTTTGGGCGATTCTCAGCACTGAGAACCATTTATAGGATTTTTTCTCAACGCTTAACAAACGTTTGTTGTTTGAGGGGTGGCTCCTTTATTCTATACAATGGTCGTTTGGTTTCGTTGACACATGCAGCCTGCACGGGGCTATCCGCGCCATTGCTTAATGTTAATAATAAAACTTAAACTTACTTACATCGCAGGATTATCGTTTTTTTGGTCTGCAAAATAAAATTTACAATTGAAGCATAAATTGTACCCCTATTCTTATCCGGATTTAACACATTGCTCAGTCTGAACCGAGTCACAACCACGTGACGTCAACAAGGGTATATATTTTCACGAAGTGTAACATAACTCCATTATATCGAATTACATACTTGTATTGGATAAAATGATAGGTTGTCTTAGGTATCCGCTCTAAAAAGGCCATGGGAACTTGTGTGTAAAAAAATGATTGTTATGCACCAAACTTTGTTGAGTTTTCCTGGCAGTTGTTTAAACAAATAAATATCTCGGTGATGTTGGATTCCGTTCGTCACTTCGACACAACTCCATGATAAAAATATGTATGATGATTCAGAAAAGTTGTTATGAGGTGATTGAAAACTGCTAATCCAATCTACACACATCGGTATCTTCGACACCAGAAGCAGTTCGTGGGAAGACAGATCCTTTATAATATCATAATGTCAGTGGGAAATATGTGACAAGCAGGAAATAGTCTAAGTTACAATTTAAACATACCTGTGGTGCCCGAAAGTGCCAGGTGTTTAACAAATATATTAAATGTAAGTAAAACATATCGTTTGGAATTACTGTAAACACAACACGATTCTCATGCATATTATAACATAACTTTTTTTCCCGCATAAAAAAAACATTTTTTGAGTCACAGCGTAAACAAAATCACGCGAGTAGTGCGTATACAATTTTCGTCTCCATCCATCTTTATGGCGCGACAAAAGGTTTAGAATTAAAATCAATACAAAAATTCGGCCGGGATATTTCATTGGCAGTGTATAGCTCCCTCAAATGATATAAGCTTCTAGACTCCGCTGCCTCTGTACTCGTTCACTATTATAACTGTCGTTTAAAATGACTTCATCTAATCTGTACAGTGTCTCGAGGAACCTCGTCATATGTTTGTTGGTTTGTTCGTTCGTTCCTTCGTTCGTTTGTTTGTTTATGGTTTCGTGATGTAAGCAATGGCCAATACAGTATTTTGTGAAAACAAAATTTAAAAATGTTTTTAAAAAGGGAGTGAAAGGGGCTAGACTATCACAGCTTAATAGCTGAGGTCCAAGGGCCGGCTAGGCCCCGGGATCTCCGAGAATTAAGAGATGTAGAGGCAATTACAGCTAAGAACAAAGAGACAAGATCCACAAGTATTTTTTTTTTTTTTGCCTTAAAGCGTTAGTGTCACATATATAAGTCACTCCGAAAGGGCAGGAATTCTACATTAGTACGCCCTTGAGTGCTAGCATTAATTTAAATAGTAACGACCAAACCATTATTATTTTATATTGGTCCAATTTTGGAGACTAAATTTTTTCGAAAACATTGTTGAAGTGAGTTTTCAGGGAACAATAAAACTGTATTGAAGAGAGCATTGGTACTGAATCTTGGACAAGAGAACGCAGTACTGATATATTGTTTTGCAAAATTATATGTATATAAAAAGCTAAGTCTAAGCGCTATAAATCTATTTTGGTGGTTGCCATTTAGAATTTAAAACAACAAAACCTACCAAAAAAGCGGGGCACAGGGGCAGCAGAAGCTTTGAGCACGAGGAAAGGGTGGGCAGCAATCTAGACTGAGTTTGGGAATAATTTTCAGGACAAAGACGTTGACAAGATTATTATTATATTTTCCTTTGTTGAAATAACTGTTGTCTGGGTTAGCATCATGACTATTTTACCAGCGAAAGTGTCTAGTTAACGTTAGATGCACGATTGGCTTTTCTCGCATTCTTTTGCGTCCCGTGAAGTTTTACCTAGAATTTATGATAATAAAGCTAACGTTGCATTTAAATGGAGGATCTATAGTTGTAGGTGCCTGTGGAAAGGAATATGCCTACACAACTAAATCCCTATATCGGGAACTTAATACATTTAAGTTATTTCTATCGATCAACACGTTCTGAATTGACTATCACAATTGCTATACCAACTGGCATTCTGTCGTTGTGTCAAAGTTTACGAGTTCATTCCTTTCTATAAACGTATTAGGGAATCAATACAAAGACTTGAGATCATACATATCACGACACAACTATCACGACAATAAATACTAAATGCTCAACGGTTTTACTCAGTAAAATCTCCCTTCCCAAAACCTGTTATTTGATACCGTCTTCTCTTTACGTGGGCTGTTTGACTATCAACTTCACCAAAGCTTAACCTGTTAAAAACACGACCCATTTAAATTAGCAACAAAATGACAACCGTGTTGAATTCCTTCCTGGTCAGATTTTAAGCTAAAACTGAATACCTTTTAAAGTTCTCCCGCACCTGAGTCTTACAGACTGTACAGACAACAACTGTTTTATTTTTGCATCATTATTGAATTAACCGTATTACCTTATAACTTCTAGCAGTTGGGACAGAGAAATAGACTTTATCACAGGGGGTCCAAAATTAGAGTATCCCAACTTATAGAAGTTATAGAGTATGTATATTTATAAAAGCAATCACACTGGCACAGGGATGTAGATCAACTAAAATCGAATATATATATATATATATATTATTTTTGTTCTTTAGAAGGAAATTGAGCTTTCGGAATATTTTTAACCCAATACTTTGTTTAAAAAATGAACATAAGGTTCACAGACGTCCAATTGTTTTGTTTTTTACTAAAAAAAAATCGTGTTTTTTTTGTCACGTTGAATTTTGTTTTCATTTTTATCATACTTAAACATTAGAAACAGATTCTAAAACGATGCGTTAAAATGATATCTTAGATCGAGTTTATTCTCCAGCTTAAATGAAAATTTAAAGGTTGTTAAACTGGACTTCAATGAACCGCTGATACCGTGAGAATAAACCAATGGAATAATTTATCAACAGAAATCTCACATCGTGGCAACCAGAGTTGTTAGTCATTTGTGCGGCCAGACGTGAAAATAGATTAATTTAGAAGCATTATTAATTGGTAAAACCAAAAAACAACAATAACAGTTGATGAATGGCTTTTTTGTTTCCTTCTAAAATTGGAAAGACCAGGTAAGAGGTAAAACGAAAGTGGGAAAGCGCAACAAAGGTAAAATCTTTAGTGCAAAAATTCAGAAGCGTGTAAAAATTAAACTACTGCTCCGTCAGAAATTAACAGCAACTGATTGATTTGATTTTTTAAATATGTTTTCAAAATAATTTCCAATCTGCGTAGAACAATTGTAGGTTTTATTGGTATTCATGTATGTTACAAATACGCTCCTATGTCGTTCTGGGGTTTAATGTATTCATTCTGTTTATGACGCATACGATTAGTCAAACAGGAATATTTTCAGAGGGCTTGTAATCAAAGAGTTCACGGGAAGAGGTGTAAAAGAGAGAGGGTATGACAATAACTATTTATCTCAGAGTGAAAATGCTAGGAGTCGTTAAGTCAAGGCAGTGAGTCATTCAGTCGGTTCAGTGAGCACGTGGGTGACCTCAACTTCCCGATTTCACATCTGATTGGTCGAATTTATCAATGGGAATAGCCTTTCTACCATATATGGTATGAACCGGGGAGTGAACAATCCGCGTAGTTTACTTACTCAGTTGTGTGGTTTAAAATACCCTTAGGTAGATTGACAGACGGATCTTATTTAAACTCGGTATTACTGGCAAACTCTATCAGTTTGATCAATCTCGTGTTTAGTTTAGAGGAAGTCTGTCTCTATTCAATCTAGCGTATACGAAATGTGTTTAAGTTAAAGGAACTCTCCACACAGATTAGCTGCTCATTCGCATAGACGTTCCTCATTATTATCAAGAGCGATTTCCTTTTCCTAGAAGGTTACTTAAGTGTGGAGCACGTCTGATTTAATCGCTGTCACGTGTGACAGACAAACGTCTTCACGACAATATACACTACAACAGCTCACTCGTCAATTCATCGGCGTCATTAAGAATGGAGCTACACACTATCCTAAGGTCGCTGGTTCTAATCGGGACTGTGGTTTCCCTGGTTGAAAGTCGTGCTGTAAATACTGAGGCCTCAGCTGTGGTGAGTACAACTTTTCTTCATCCACGCACTAAAACTTTTAATGCCGATTTCCATTTATGTAATTACCATTTTATAGATTTAAGGTGGGCTGACCGACTAGGGACCCGCGTGAAATTGGCTAGAGCCACTGGGGGCCTCGCTTGGAATTGGGCTTTAGCCACTAGGGGCCTCTCACGGAACTTATATGATACTGTTTTCACTGGAACTGGTGTTACAGTAAAAGTATAGCATAGCATTTAGCTCATAACGTACAAGAGCCTCTGTCGAAAAAGCATAGAATATATTATTCTATGTAAAGGCATGGTAAATGAAGACGTATCCATTGCCAAAGCTTACCTCTGTGCACTACCTCACTACAAGGTTTTTCATTTGTCCACAATCTCACTGCCGCGTTTCATCTGTCCACCATCTCACGTTGTTGCCCCGTGAGGGAGCGGGTGGGCCATGGCCCTGCAGAATACTCCCTCGGCTGTCCACTAGCTTACAACCAGTGTTTCATTTGTCCACAATCTCACTAACGGGTGTTTCATCTGTCGACCATCTCACTACCAGCGTTTCGTCTGTCCAGTACCTCACTAACAGCGTTTCATCTGTCCAGTACATCACTACCAGCGTTTCATCTGTCCACTACCTCACTACCAGCGTTTCATCTGTCCACTACCTCACTACCAGCGTATTATCTGTCCACTACCTCACTACCAGTGTTTCATCTGTCCACTACCTCACTGCCAGTGTTTCATCTGTCCACTACCTCACTACCAGTGTTTCATCTGTCCACTACCTCACTACCAGTGTTTCATCTGTTCACTACCTCACTACCAGCGTTTCATCTGTCCACTACCTCACTACCAGTGTTTCATCTGTCCACTACCTCACTGCCAGTGTTTCATCTGTCCACTACCTCGCTGCCAGTGTTTCATCTGTCCACTACCTCACTACTTCTCACAGTGTGTTTCGTCTGTCCACCATTTCACTACCTCACTACCAGTGTTTAATCTGTCCACAATCTCACTAACGGGTGTTTTATCTGTCAGCATTCACTTCCTCACTACCGGGTTCATCATCTCTCCGGCATCTCACTACCTCAAAACCGGGTGTTTCACATGTCCACAATCTCACCACCGAATCAAATAAAAGCCCCAAAGAGGTCTTTGTTAATGATATCATTGAAACATCATGCTGTTACATTCCTCACAAACACGGCTCTATTACTCTTAGTAAACCGAGACACGTTTTCTATAAACTACTCCATTTCGTCTTTTGATTTAACATTATTATTTTTGTGGTTAAAGTTTGAATGAAAGACAATAGAGTTTCATCTTCATTGTCTATTAAGAGTCAAACATGTGTCATGTATAGGATAACTGTACAGATGACGGTCGTTTTAAACATGCCGCAATCCTCTTCAGCGGCTATTACACCCCATTTAGTGGATAAATATCTAGCTAATTTTTAATACGGACGTAATTACATCCACTTTTGCTCATAGTAGCCTACAATAAACCCAGAATGCAATACGGCGGTCTCTAAACATATACATGTTAACAAGGTGTAAATAACTATGTATGAAATGTGTATGTAGGTTAACAAGGACAGCTCTAGACTAAAATGTATTTAGAAAATTGTTTCTGTGAATATAAGAGGATTCGTTAATGCTGTTTTTTTTTATAAATATAAAATATGGCAATTCAATAAATACGTAAATCAATTTTTAAGAACTGCTCATCGTGCATCCCAAACTTAAGTATATTCGTGTACTAGCTGGAATCGCGTCATAGTGAAACACTTCCATCGATATCCCCCTTGTACGGTTATGTTCATGTTCATGAAAACAGCTGTTTTCGTCCCTTCTTAATTCTTGATTCCATGGAAAGCTATGTCGGGGTTGACTTCTTGACGTGTGTGAATCAGACACTTCATGTGTGTTCAGTACATGCGGTTAGAAAACAGGCTTTTGTATTCAGTACACGCGGTTATGAGACAGGCATTTGTGTTTAATACATGCGGTTATGAGACAGGCCTTTGAAGGATTGGGTCAGTTTGTACCGACCGATCTGACCTTTCTCCTAGTGTGTGAACCAAAGATGTAACCAAAAATGATTTCGTTTTCTGGTCGAATTTATTACAACCAGGAAACAGATGATTGGAAACTCCAACTTTTATTTTTACAAAATAAAACAACATTTTATTTTGGAAATTTTCTTGTGTAAGCTAACATCAGGTAGTCCTTAGCATTGTATTGATACTCTTTGTTTTGTTTTTGTCTAGGATTATCTGTCAATGTTTGGGTACCTTCAGCCTCAGAACCCCCGAACTGGGGCCCTTAGGACCGAGGAGTCTTTTAGAAAAGCAATTATAGAGTTCCAGGAATTTGCCGGCCTTAATGCTACAGGTGAGTAGTTTCTGGGTTATATATCTACACGACTTAAAACTCGCGTCAGCAGCATTTATTACGGAAGTTTTACGTCCAGATTTGTAAAATGTTGTCAGCCAAAGACATCTGTCTACACCGGCTGTTTTAGTGTTAAACGTGGGGTATATATGTACATAACGAAATTCTGACATCAGCAGCCTTAGTTTCGCAAGTCTTTCGTCCAGATTCGTAAAATGGTGTTAGCCAAAGACAACCGTCTACACCGATCGTTTTAGTGTTAAACGTAATCCGGACGTATGCTGGATGATGGGATGGGGTTGGGCTATAGTGCTGTATGTTTAAACATGTGGATATAGGAGGTGTTTTAATTATGGTTAATCCAGGTTGTTTGTGTGTAACCAGGCCGCATGCGGTTAATTATAACACAGAAAATAATTTAAAAATAAATTGCATCTGACTCACCCGGTAATTCCTGTTTATAATAACTCTGAAATAATCTAGTGTTAAGCATGGGATGTGTCTGCCTCGTCATCCTCATACAGCCGGAAAAATAGAGTTTCGAGTGATACAGCATAAACTGTTGAACAAACAAACTTACGTAACAACTGACTTAACACAGTTCCATTCTTATCAAAATTTTAATATCAAACCCTTGATCTATCTGAACTCTGAAGCAGATTTTACTTAAGCAGGGTGTCACTTTCCTCGTGTGTTTGTATCTAATTCCATTGCCGTCTAGATTTTATGCAGATAAAGGGTTAAGCGTGTATGCTCTATATATTTCCCTTGTATTCGTTTGTCTGGGTAGTTGATTGCATGCCTTTAACAGAAACATAAGTAAGATATAGTGCTTATTTGTGACAAAAATATAATAATTTGGTTTATTTTCATAATAAAAATATATTGATCGAACCGGGACTTTAATTAAATGTAAGCATTGACGCATACAATCTCAGCACGATAAAGTCAGTCAGTCAAAGAGAGTTATTTCATTCTGACTTTCTTTGTCGGTCAACTTGATTACTTTGTCATCTGATATATCTAAAGAGGAAAAACAATCACACTGACACAGGGATGTAGATTAATATAAATCGATGAATAATCTTATTGGTACATTTAGCCCACTCTTCATAGCACAATTGACAAATTGTTTTCGGTAACGAAGGTGGAGTTATAGAGCTATTATTGAATGATGTAGGTGTAGCTAATTAGGCTTTGCGAAATACTGACGAAAGAATGACTCTCTCTCCCGTTAGGTGAGCTGGACGCCTCCACGATAGATTTGATGAATAGCCCCCGTTGTGGTGTAGCTGATAAGATAGGACCGGGCCTATTAGCCAGGAGGAAGAAGAGGTACACAATACAAGGTAAGTTTTCAATACTCAACATTTCTTCCTTTTTTAGTTCAACTGTAGAGCGGAACAGGAATTTGGCTTTCTTTTAATTGACGTGTTATGAATTGCGCTTCCAAATGTGAGGTATAAGTCTTGTTAAACTGTGAAAGGAAATTGTTTGTCCAATGTTTGACATTTAAATATAGCTGTAATAGCGTCTGTATTATTGATGTACCTTATAGGTAGTTCCTGGCCCATCACTGCACCTCTAACATACAAGATCAGTCGTTTCTCCTCTCACCTCACCCATGCCGAAGTTGAGGATGCTGTTCATAAGGCTTTTAAGGTAAGACAGACCCCAATTCCCTTAGCAAATTTAACACTGGAAATAGAATGAAAAATTAACCAGAACAGGCTTGTCAAATTTAACATTAAAACACATCGTTTTTGTTTTGGAATCGACCCTATCTAATATATTTTGGCATTTTTGCACAGGTATGGAGTGACGTTAGCCGGTTACAATTCGTGAAGAAAACTTCAGGAAACGTTGACATTGAAATCAAATTTGTTTCTCGTAACCATGGTGATGGAAACCCTTTCGACGGAAGTGGGAAAGTTCTTGCACATGCGTTCTTTCCTCAGTTTGGAGGTGATGCTCATTTTGATGAAGATGAGAGTTGGACAGTCCGAACCAGTCGAGGTAACTTAACTAAAATATTTAACTTCAGTCTGTATGTATCAACTGCTACAAAGACAAACTTATAAATCGTTTTCGTTAAGCTCTTTGGCGGGTGGCCAGAGGCAGCTTCATGTTGCCCTGGTACTCTCAGAACAAGAAGCAGATGTGCTTGGGATGTATTTATATAGTGTCCTATGATTGTTATCCCCAATCAAACAAACAAACAAACATTAAGTCTCAAACCATGTGTCTCGGGAAGTTGGCAGGGGAGGTAATTTAATCCTTGCAAAACGGTCCTCTGACGTCACAACATTCGTGAAAATGATGCTTTTAAATGACGTCAAAAACATTTATGCATTGTGACGTTACTGAAATGGCAAGGAATCTCAACCCATTTTGACGTCAGAGGACCGCAAGCAACGTCCACTTGCGTTACGAGACTCCCATTTATCATTAAGCTATTTGTTTGACTCGGTGAATTGGGACCTTCTCTCTAGTAAATAGGTTTTTTGCACAAGAAAAGGTGTTTCAGATGTTTCCAATGATATAAATGTTAATTGAGTTGTTTTAATTCGTATTCTTTCAGGTGTTAACTTATTCCAGGTAGCAGCCCATGAGTTCGGTCACTCTCTTGGTCTGTCTCACTCTCAGGTCAGAAGTGCTCTTATGGCGCCATTTTACAGAGGCTTCCAAACTGACTTCGAGCTCGATTCCGATGATGTCGCTGGAATACAGGCTATATATGGTAAACAATCAATCCAATTATTCAGTACAAAGGAGAAATAAAGTACTATTTTTGTTGACATATTTTCAGTTTCTCGACCATGTCATCCTATAATTTGGATCACGAAAACAGTCCAGATATCAAATACATTATAACGTATATATCATTTAACTGGCCACACAAAAAAATGAAATTCTGTCATTAAGATTCAAACCTTTTCTTGAAACACATCCCCTTATATTATATTATTAAATTTTAACGAATCTGTTTCGTGATTTTCGCGTTACTTTGATATTATAGAAGTTAAATTGGTTGATAGTTAACGCTTTAAAGGCCGATATCAGATTATGGTTAATGTATCCGGGAATTGACAAACCAACCGTTATTAAGATTGTTGGGTCCCGAAATTATAACTTCTTCATCTTTTGATCTTCTAACAGGTGCGCCTGCAAGACTGACAACGTCTACTGCGGCCCCAAGGGTTACCACAGAGAACAGCAGACCCCGACCCCCACCTTCAGACCTTTGTAAAAACTCAAAGATTGACGCCATCACGAGAGTTAAGAGTGGAATCACCTACGTTTTCAAAGGTGAGTTCACTAGTATTGAATCAACACAAAAAACATATTTACATTCTGTAAAACGAAGACAACATGATAACGCAAGATGTGTTATGTAAAGCGAATAAGAGCCGGTATGGTAAGAAGAAGAAAAACAGCACAGTATTTGGCTTTCAAAATGTCTCCTCAATGCTTCAAAGATCCGTGTTCACATCGCTTTGGCGAGATCTCGTGTAATCTCATTGGTATGATTCCGGATTATTTGAGCTTATGCTTTTGCTGTGTTACTTATGGAGAAACCAGTTCCCAAACTGAACAGTTATGTAAATAAAACAGCAAAAACTGTTAGGATAATATTTGCGAGACAAAATACTATGGATTTCTTTGCTTATGCGCCAAATAAATGTTAGCTTATTTTTGCATGTGTAGTAAATTGGTCAAACTAGCCTCAATACCACCACCCTACTTAGCATCCAACCAACACAGTCTTACTGTTTTGTTTTAGGACTGAACTATTACCGCTTAAATAGTGCCGGTGTGGATTCAGGATACCCCAGACGTATCAGCTGGGACTGGGACGGTATATCTGGGCCAGTGGACGCCGCCCTTACTCTGCTCAGTGGATACACCTTTATATTCAAGGTAACAAAAATATTCGAGGTTAGATACTTCACAAAACAAGCTAATTAATCATATGGCCAACGGTGGTGTTTGTAGGTAACCTAAAACAATGTCTACGTTTTATTTTCCCCTATAAACCCAGTGATAATAAGTAAACGTGGTGCAGCAGGGGGAAACTGGGATATAATCAGTTTTAAACGAGTTCTAAGAGAGCCTAGAACTGCCTGAAAGTATCAGATCAGTTGGGCGGAGGGTATAGAGGGAGATGCCTGTTATCCTGGTGCTCTCGGAGCTAAGGGGCAATATGGAGTCTGTGTTGTCTTTGTTTATTGGCAGTGGCGTCAAGGGGAGTTTCCTTGACACATTGGGCTGGTATGCGGACATTTAAGTCAAATAACTGTATGTATGGCATTAAACACCAATCAAACCAACAAACAGATCAGTTGCATCATGCTACAAGGAGTTTCCATCTATAGTTTCAGTGTGAATTTAGGCCTAGCTTAACGAAACATTCGTGGGTTCTAACGGTTATATTTGTGTTTTTGTTTTAAGGGAGATCAATATTGGAAGTTTAGCGATCTGGTCCTTCAGTCAGGCTACCCTAAACTGATATCCAAGGGCTTCCCTGGTGTCCCTAGTGACTTGGACGCGGCATTCATCTGGAGTGGCAATGGACAACCCTACTTCGTCAAAGGTAAGATTCGAACATTGATAGAATCCTGACTGTACAGGTATTAGGCTACCAGTATCTTGACAATCGAATCGGACGAACATTTCTTGTGGTCATTTACAGCAGTTTGGGGTAGATAATAACAAACACAGAAAAAAATACTCGTTAACATTTTAAGAAAAACGTTAAAGAATATTCCACGAATAAAGCACCTGGGGAATATTTCCTATACATTGTAAGGAATACCACATGGAATTGTCTCGGGGCCAAGGATTATTCCTAACATATTTATGCATAATCCAGAAGAGGTTACGAAAACTTCTTCCACTTTTAAAGAAAATTCCACATTTTAAGCGTTATGGAATGCGTTGTAGTCCCTTCATACTGAACTACCATTCAGTCTTTTCTTAAGTCGTATCGTTCCACGAATCAGTAGCGCTGTTGTTATGCAACCTACAAACATCTATTTGGAGATATTTTTTTTATAATATTTGGTATTTTTTTGTCACGTTTAGGCAACCGGTACTGGAGATATTCCACATCCGGCCGTGTGGCCAGTGGATACCCTCGGTCGATGCGTAATTGGAAAGGAGTACCGTCTTCTATAGACACAGTGTTTAAATGGGAAAATGATAGAACGTACTTCTTCAAGGATGGGAATTATTACCGATTCAATGACAGACAATTTAAGGTGAGTGTTTTTGTCAGAATTTACCTTAGTCAATTTACATAATTTTTTTAACTAGTCAAGCGTCAACTCGTTCCGACGAAGGCCTGGATATCAGCTACCAGAGCATCGCGCATTAATTTTATGCCAATATTTGTGCTGACCTTTGCCACAGATCAGTAAATAAAAGAAGTGCAAAACAAGATGGCCCCTGAGTATTTCAGAGTCAATGTCTTAACGTAGAAAGTAGAAACGATTATATTAAGACTGTATGTCAGCGCTCGGCCATTTCCGTTCCGAAAATAACTGCACCGGTACTGGAACTGTCGGAGGATGTCCATGCATGGCTCACGCAGTGTCACAATAAACCGTTGCCTGATTGTTATTGTGATGTTTGTTTTTCAGATGGATCCCAACTACCCACGCAGTGTCGCTGAGTGGTGGTTTGGCTGCTCGGGTCCAACAGAATCCCAACCTATCGGCCAGGACCCTAACCCACCCAGTATTCACGAGGTTCAGAACAACGATAACCAGTATTCGGGTCCCGTGGTCGTTGACAGTGACCTGAAGGACGACACCCCATCAATATGGGCCAGTTCTCAGAATGTACACAAAAGCTCAGCTCAGCAATATACACCATCATTGTCCCTCCTTACTCAGGTCCTCATAGCTACAATCATGTCATTACTTGTAAGATAAATTATTAAAATCATAGCCCAAATACAAACTGACAGTATTTCCACTGCTATTCCTTCATTCGCCGAGTAAAAGAATGGCTGTTCAGTTTACATGCCATATATCATTTAACTCCTCACAAGCCATGTGACTCACGGGGGCTCGGTACCATAGATGTCGGCTATGAGAGATAATACTCTATGTACAATAGGCAACCTCTATGGTACCGAGCCCCTGTCATATGACTTTAGAGTCTAGTATACAGGACGGGAGGTAGTAACCACGGATATGGCAACCTCGAGATGTCCCGTAGCCAGATCAACTCAATGCAATTGTTATTTTTATAAACTAACACAGTTAATGCCTTAATGCTCTTATTTATCCTCGGCTACAGAGTAATTATCTCTTTATTCGCATTTCATAATAACCAGCCAGTATAAGCCAGTTTAATTTCCGTATACCCAACTGCAAGTCATTCTCCATTCTTTGTGGAGTTTTTGTTTGTTTGTTGTCGGGATTTTTTGTGGGGGGAGGGGGGAGTTTATTGTTGTCTTGTTCCTTTCTTTTTTCTTCTTTTTTTGTAATTGTGATTCAGATGTGTTTAAGATACGCGACTATCAACTCGTGGTTACTCGTATTGTTTAGGGGATCAATTAATTCCGTTTTAAATATAAAGCTCAAATTTGTACAACATTTTTTAATTGTCATATAGAATTGTTGGTATTTGGTTTACAATGAACTGGCCCGAGAAGAATCGTTTCACCATGTACATTATATATTTAGTCATTGTTTCGTTAATGTGTACATGCTTGGGTTAGATACCAATGTGATATTGTATTATATATGAAAAGGCTACCAATCAACTTTTTCAATTCATCCCATGCTCCAACTGACTGTGATCGCCATTGTGTAAAAACAAAATGTAAATATATGCCCACCCTCTAGCCCTTGTACAAATTACTCATCCATTTGACGTCTAACTACTTCATGTGTTTTGTCTAGTATTCAATTGTGGTGTATTTTTTTTTTTGTATTTTTTTTTTTGTATAATAATGTATATTGTTATATACATATTTCTTACAATGTATATTTATTTTTATACTTGGCAAAAGTTATTTAAAAACAGTCGCTGGTTGACTGAGTTTTAGTGCATTTCCTGCATAGCGTGTGTAATGCGAGCTTTTTATATAAGCTGTACGAAGTACGGCATCAATCCACGCGTCACAATTACAAAGTGTATATATAAAGAAGTATATGATAGACTTCTGATAATATGGACGAATGAGGTATGAGTTGATAATGAATAATACTGATGAGTACTACAGGGTCTGTAAGATCATTCATTTAATACTGCTTTCTTAATAAATTTACAAAACATTATTGATTTTAACATTATCGTTATATGTTGTATTGTTTTCTGTGATAATTACAAGACTTTGTACTAGATACTAGTTTACACGCCGCTGACTGTGTAATTGTTTACATCGGATTTCGATATAACTCTCAAATCTTGAATTAAAAAGCCTGATACCGCTTAATACAGGTTTAACATCCCCATCCAATAAATTAGGCATTATTTTATCAGTTTAATATCCCCGTCCAGTAAATTAGGCATTATTTTATCATTTTAATATCCCCATCCAATAAATTAGGCATTCTTTTATCAGTTTAATATCACCATCCAATAAACTAGGCACAATTTTATCAGTTTAATATCCCCATCGAATAAATTAGACATCATTTTATCAGTTTAAAATCCCCATCCAATAAATTAGGCACCATTTTATCAGTTTAATATCCCCATCCAATAAATTAGGCATCATTTTATCAGTTTAATACCCCCATGCAATAAATTAGGCATCATTTTATCAGTTTAATATCCCCATCCAATAAATTAGGCACCATTTTATCAGTTTAATATCACCATCCAATAAATTAGGCACCATTTTATCAGTTTAATATCACCATCCAATAAATTAGGCATCATTTTATGAGGTATGTATGCCTTACAAGCTGACGTTACTGGCCTTCTTGCCAAACCTCAAGTCTGCAGTCAAAGTGGCATGCATGGAGAAAAGCGTGTTGGCAACAGGCATGTCGGAACATCCTTCGATACTTTCGTACCGGTACAGTTATTTAAGGTACGGAAATGGCCGAGGATGTTGAAACACTGGCAACAGGCACTTGGACCGTATTTCCGTACTAATTCTGATTGCTAATGGGCGATGTCAAGTCTCGTTTGGCATACAGAATGCGTCCGGAAGTTCAGTATATCAAATATCAAGGGACAGTACTAATTGAACCCATAATAGATAATAAATTTAGAAAAATTGAAATTACACAGTTATGTGCACACTCTCTATCTCTTTACGTTATGCTACATTGCATGATACATTATTAGAGATACAGAACTCTGCATCTATCTTTGTACATCTCGTTTTTTGTCGGCAATGTGGATAAACCGCTTCTCTCGAGAATTACCAGACCTTCCCGCGTTAACTTCGACTTCGTAACAAATGGCCTGTGAATATGACCCAGATAGTGTTTTGTGATGAGTTATTTCAAGAATATTTCAAGCATTTCATTGACGAACTAAATTAGTTTCGGGGTTATTTCTATTTATAAATCTATTTGAAAAAATAACTGTTAAAAAAAAACTTTTTTTTTTTTTTTTTTTCAATTATTTCAAGCATTCAATCGAGCAAATAAATTAAGTTCGGGATTATTTGTTGAAGCTATAAAATATCATAAATTTACTGTTTAAAAAATATAAAAACGTGTACAAATTGATTGGTGAAGTTTGATTTTGATTCCACATAGTTGTTGTCTTGAACGGAGGAATCCCATGAGAACAACCCATGCTAGCCGAGCACACCTCAAAATTCAAAGCCGGATGAGGTCCGCGGCCATGGCTTAGTGGTAGCGAGTGCGCTTCTAAGCCTACTTCGATGTACCGAGCCACAAGATGTAGCTCCGCCAATCTAGGGGTGGTTTAACTTTTACGAGGTTTCCTACCGATTTTCCGTCATAATAAGGCAAGAAACAATTTGAAGTGGACAATTCGTCGTCACATAAGTGAAATACCATTGAGTATGACTTTAAAAACCCCAATCAAACAAACACGCAAACAACCCAAGCCGGATGATTACTTAAAATTATGGGCGGATGTATATAATACACTTTTCATGCCTGACAAAATTGGAGTAAAGCTATCGTTTAGAGTGGTCAGCAAAATACATTTTTGTAACATTTTTGTAAAATTCGCTTTGTACGGGATGCATATTTTATGTGTCGAACACAACGGTGAATATTCAACGGAGAACCCAGCCTGTTTTAAAATGAGGTAAGAAGCCATACGGAATCAATATTATTCGCGATTCGGAGGCATGCCTTATGCCAAAAGCTTTTGCGCCACAAAACATCGTATTTATGTTGACTATATTCAATTCAATGGACTTTATATTCACACCCAGCCGGTTTATAACATCGCGCTGTTGTAATTCTAAAAATAGGTCTATGGACACCGGTTTTCCGTACAAAACCAGGGCTGTCAGTTAAGATTAAGTTCAGTAACTATGATAGTTTGCTTGATTGGGTATTAACGTCGTACTCAATGGTATTTCACTTATATGACGACGGATTGTCCACTTCACATTGTTCCTTGTCTAATTACGGCGTAAAACGAGAAGGTAACTTTGTAAAAACCACCCCCGCAATTTCCGGATTCACTTCGTGTGACCTGGGATGAATATATAGACTAATCCCAGGTGTGACTCACTCATATACCTGAGGGTTGACAGACGGTAGTAAATATGAGTCCATGTAACTAAAACGTGGGGATTCATCAAGAAGTTGGAACAAACAGTTATTCTTAACAATATTAAAAAGTTCAAGTTTCAATTCCATCGAAGAGTGATCAGAAAACCACGTATGGCAACGGTCATTGAAATCCCCCATGACTAAGAAAGCCTCAGGGTTTTGTCCTATTACATTACCAATAATAGACTGTAAGTTGTTGAGAAACAATTTGTTTTCTTGTACAATTTATCAGGAGGTCTTAAACGAACCCCCACTGTAGTTGTGGATTGACATGAGTAAGTATCAATAAAACAAAATCTCAATGTCATTAACTTCTTAATACAATCTCCGGCAAAATTTTCAATTCTCATTCAGGTAAACATATATAGCTACACCATACACGTCCGGTCTGTCTTTCCTGATAAGTTAATGAAAATGTTCTTTAATTACATTTTTCATTAATAATATTATCGTTGAGCCAAGTTTCCGTGAATAATACAATATGCTTTTATATTGATAACAACATCCTGGATTTCGTCTATCTTAGGATAGTTATCGATCTTTTCAAATGATGTCGAGTTTGAAGCCAGATTTCTTGCATTTACATGACTGATACGAATATTCAGACACAATATTCTTGAAAAATATTTCAATTTGAACGCTTCACTGATGAAACTGAACAAAATCAAAGAATCCAACTTTCTAAAAAAAAAAAAAATGAAAGAAATATGAACCCATTACACTGTTTTTAACAAACTGTTTCGATATACTATTGATTGGTATTTGAAGGGGCAGTAGTACTCGTAATAGATCAAGATAAAACAAAAGTTAGGATATAATGGCTGAGAGTAAAGCAATTTTAACAAACACAATGTAACGTGATCCTAAATACTTAGATTATTCCCAAGAGTCAAGGATATATTAAGCGGAACTGTTTTGTAATTCGTGTCTACCCCAATCTCTCACGCCTGTTGTAATCAGTGCAATTATAATAAAAAAAAAACAAATTAAAAATCCCCACGTAGCCTATCACATCGTCAAATAACTACAGACCAATATGGGGTAGCTACTGTTATTTCTAACATCGTTGAACAAGTGATACTTTTTATATGTGATAACATTAATATAGAACGGATTTTAAATTTGGATTAAAGTCTGGGCACTCAACAGATCAGTGTAGACTATATATTTCTAAAATCAATCACACTGGCACAGGAATGTAGATTACGTATTAAAAGAAGTCGTGATTTTTATTGTACAAATGGTAGTCCAGTCTATATGTGTTTTACGGACGCAATCAAAGCTTTTGATCTGGTTAAGCATGGGACTCTTGTTAAACAAATTGTTGACAAGAAAATACCGATGCATGCTGTTCGGTTAATCTATTGTTTGTTTAACTGTCCAGCTAAATGGGAAACAACTCCCTCCTCTTTCTATAGAGTAAGACAAGGTGGAGTAGCCTCCCCTTCCTTGTTTTTCATAAACTTATCTTCACGCTCTTGATGCCCAACTGTCAACTACCTTGCTGGTATATTTGTGAATCAGCTTATGTATGCAGACGACATTGTCTGACCTGCCCGTCAGCTAGATCCCGGCAGCTTATGTTAAATACGTATGAATCTATTACCAAGCTGAATGCTATATTATGTAGTACTTTAAAAAAAATGTTTTTAGGCCTAATATGTTTTTTAGACCGAAAATGTATAAGTCTTTGTATCCCTAAACCTTAAGAACTCTACCGCTTGTCAGGAGTACAAAATGCGACTCATATCTTTTCATTGCTTTTACGGATATTTCCAAAGGATGATTATATTAACATCATATATATATATTTAGAAAGCAGAAGACTTCGAAATATGATATCATATTATGATTTATTTTATCTAATAGCTTTAATAAAGAAAAACATCAAATAATTTTTTTAAATGGACTCTTGTTTGTAACTCTTATTTTTCTCCAATGGTTTGGGATTTTGTTTCCAAACGTGGATGTCCTTGTAGACAATTATTTGAACCCAAATACGGTCATAGTTTTTGTACAATTAATACAAGTACAGGTAAAAATTTTAAAATCTGTCCGTCAACAAATATTTGCTTAATATCTACAAAACGAAAACTGCAATTTCAAAGACTTAGTGCAAATAGTTTACGAGAAATAAACAATTTAAATGACAAAAATCAAGAAAAACGAAAGCTGAGTAAACGGCAGTCTTTTAAAATGTGTTGATGACTATGTATATTAAGAATATATTATCCAATGCGATTTGAAAAAAAAAAAACTTGATGAAGTTGAAAGTCTATATACATGGTACTTCATGGTTAAGGATCATGTGATTTTGCCAAAAATACAAACCGCTGTCACGTTGGAAAAGAATTATAACAAACGTATAATGCAGTCCATTTACAAAGTAGAGCGCCAAGAATACTTGGTTACATAAGTTATTTTACGAACGAACGATTTAAAATAATAATTTTAGCAAATCTTAGGTATTTATATTCATTTAGTAAGTTTGTTCTTTCAAAACAAAGTTGTATTTACGTCAGTTTAAAAACCTTTTTAAAAAACTAAATTAACCTTATTTATTCTTCAACGACGATTTCAGAATTGAAATCTTTCAGGTGCAAGGAGATATCAGCTTTATATTGACTTCCACGGTAGGCCTATAACAAAACCAAAACGTCAAACTTAAAATGCCATCAACATTTTAAAAACACTCACAGAAAACTTTCCATTTCAAAACCATAATGTTCAATTTGAAAATGTTATCAACGTTTGATTGACGTTCACAGTATAACCAATCCAAAACGTCAAACCTAAAACGATTCTAACGTTAAATCAAGCGTTAGCTTAAAACTCGTTTCAAAACCGTAATATTTTATATCGATATCAACCATTTATCAACGTTTTATTGACGTTTATTGAAAAACCATTTCAAAACAGAAACCTTAACTAACCAAGACAACCATATATGTTACCGTTTTAGTGACGTTTACGTAAAACCTGAACTATTTTTTCCCCCAATAAAACCACAATAGAGCGTTTAGAGTATGTGCATGATGTGGATGCAGTATATGTTCAATTAGTGGACCTACTGTCCAATAATTTTTGATATACTAAGCTTCCCGACACATTTGATATGCCAAACGTATGGCGACTCATAGAGGACATATTAAATATTATTATCTTGCTATTTCCATGAGGACGGAAATTAATTTCCACTCGCCCTGAAATCGAATCAACTCGCCCCGAAATTAATTTTACCCGGTCCGAAATTGATTTCTACACGGCCCGAAATTCATCTCTACCAACCATGAAATTAATTTTCACGCGCCTAGAAATTAATTTATACACGGCCCGGAATTCATTTATCCCCGTCCCTAAATTCTTTTTTATTGTAACTTTCTTACTTTACCCTCAAACAAGTAAACGTGACGCCATAATAGAGCGAGTCGAAAGCTGAAGTTCAGTTATCTGTATACTCTATATTTGATAATTAAGATATACGTTCAGTATAGGCCTAGGCCTATTCCTGTTGAGTGTTTTTTGAATGGGGTTTAACGCCGTATTTAGGTTATTTCACTCACATAATGGCGTGTCAGACCAAGCGTGAGAGAAACCACCCTAGACACAGCCGGGCAACAAAAAAAGATGAGACGGGTTGTCAGCTTGATACTTAAGGGGTTATATGGAACGAAAGCTTGGATCGCAAGGAATCCAAATATATCGTCGTATGTATGCCGTTATCATAGAGAACGTGTTTTGGAACGTGGAACGTACGGTCAGAACGTGTTTTAGGTACGGTAGTGCCTGTATAAATACATTTTTATAATACACTTGTACATAATTCAGGATATCACTTGATGTAGGCCTATATGTCAGCAAGGATATTTAACCTATACTATGCCGCTAAGTCTTTTCATTGAAGATTTGAGTGCTTCTTCAAATTCCGAAGTAGGGCAATTACACGATCTGAGACGTTAAAAGTCCCATTTAAGTTGTACAGGGGTTGTCCCCCCAGAGTCATTACTATAACAGAGTTGTCCTTCTTGAATAAGAAAATGTAAACAGATATGGCGGGTTTCAAATTTAGTGGTTAGTATATATAAACATTAGAAGTTCATGAGCCTAGGTTTATATATTGCTGTTGATGACTAGGCTCTTTACATCTAAAGCAATCGAATCTGACAATAAATTAAACCTTTGTCAAATGCATTCAGAGTTTAGGCGTTGATCTCTCTGTGGCAACCATTTGACCCTGCCCAGTCATGTTCAAAGAAATTAAATCGAAAACAACAACAACGACGAGCAAGAAAGCACGGCTCCTTAAGTCATATGTCAACAGAATAACATCTGTGTGTCTGCTTAACTTACATTTATACCGATACTCTTATTAAACTCAAACAGTCAGTTTAAAGGGCATTATAATATATGGTATGGAATTTTGTTTATTTAGGAAACCTGCGTCTAAACCCGACGTCCCACCTATCAACCTGTGCGGCAGGTGGGAAACGTTCGCTGCTTTCGCCTGCCTATATATATATATTTTTTTTTTTTTCTCTACTTTTTTTTTTCTCTCCAAATACCATAGACACAATAAAATGTCTTAAGTCCTTCTTTTTTTCCTGCTGTCTCAATAAAGTTCTATTTATTATTCTATATCTCCCTTTGAAAAAAATATTGCAAACTGCCAGAAAAGAAATATTTTAGTACTTGTACATACTGGTAGGTAAAATTGTGTTTCGGGTATCTTATAAAGTCAGATATGTTTTGATTGAGAGGCCGATGATAGCAACGGATCAATTTCCAATCTCTGACAATGATTGAGATAAAGTAGGCAGGACATAGGATAGCACAATGCATTATGGCTAATTCCTCCATCTCAGCCAGGCCGGCGGCTGTCGCATAGTGGTAGCAAGTGCGCTTCCTAAACTGAATCTGCTTCAATTTACTGTTCATGGGATCGAGTCCACCTGTCAACCATCAGGTATATGAGCGAGTCCCATGTTGTGGCTCCAGCAATCGCTAAGTTCTGCATGAAAATGAGATTTTCTCTCGGTTTTCCAGCATATTACAGCTGTACAGTGTGAAGTAGACAATCTATCATCATATAAGTGAAATACCCTTGAGTTTGACATTAAACATCAATCAAACAAATCCATCTACGCCCTATGTCCAGCCTATCTTAACCCGTTGTGATAGTTGGAAATTGATCCAGCCGAGAAAAATCAGATGTATATTTTGAGAGGCTGGCGTTAGTGGCAGATCTATTTTCCAACCTACACCATGGGTTGAGATAGGTGTGATGTAGGGCTAAGCCTATAAATGTTGCTAAACATCAGGGTAAGATTAAAGAATTAGCCAGGGCTCTTGATAAATAAAATGTAGGCAAGTGATCCACCACTCTCCTACATCTAGATTTAGGCAAGCTGTGGACAGTATTTAGTGCGAACTTGGCAGTGAACTTAAAGCATACAGGGAAGTAAGCCGTCACGTTTTCTCAACTTGAGCAAGGGCAAGGCAAGTGCAAGGGATAACCCTTCTTTTGTTGAGAGGCCTGATTAGCCCTACATATTGTGCTAGATCTCCTGAAGCCCTGTAAACATGGTGTTGATGAGAAATTCACCACAGCATGGGGTTGATTAACCCAGGCTTCATTGATTAAAAGCATTACTCTAAGTTCTGTATGAAAATCACTGAAGAGCGGTTATACTGAAACTTACGAGTGACTTTCAGCTGACCTGGAAAAGGTGAATAAACACCCCTTCAGCCAACCCTGTGCTTTTGGGGAGAACAGTCAGAACGAGGTCTCCCCATGGTTATGCAAGCTTAATTTAGGAGGACCGATTTATAGGTTACCCAAATTGTTCACTTTGAAGTCTTAGTTTAAATTTTCCCCTGGTCACTGATTTTGACCAATTTTTGTCATCCGATATTCAATAATGATTGCACTTTAAAGTAATTTTGCTTTATTTTTTACAAAGGCAAATTTGTGTGTTTAAAAATCAGCAAACGACGGGAAAATGCAAATGTTAGGTTAGCTCACAAAATTTAAGAGAGCCCATTTTATGGTTATGCTACAGCACATATTACATATTAAATATTACAGCACAGGCTGCTTCACTGGGAGTAGACCAGGCTCAACATCACTGCTCTCTCACCATTCTATTCCCTGTTTTGTAGAGTCCTAAAGGAGAGAATTATGGCATTGAAACCTATCCTAAAGACTAAAGTCGATGAGTTGTTTCTCAGATGGCTTAGTGAACCCGAGGTACAGCATGCCTTGAAAGAAAACCTCCAGCAGCTTGTCAAGGGGGAGACAATCACATATCTGCCTGTGAATTCTAACAGAAGCCTTCACAAATGTCAGTCACCCAGACTGAGGCCTGCATCACCTCCATTTTCACCTCCTCCATCAAAACTAAGTAGCCCACGAAGCCCTCGGCGATTTGCCTCCAGACAGGTGCAGAAGTCTGTGAACTCGAATAACAATAATAAGGTATGTGTTCATTTCTCTCTGTATATTTGGAATAATATATAAGCTACTAGGACATTTGTTTCTCACCCTGTAAAACAGACTCAAACTTTCGAGTCCACTGTATGCCTTCATCTGTGGTTTAGTGGTTAGTGTGTGCCGCCAGAACGCTTACTAAGCCTACTTGGATGTACCGTTAAGGGGATTGAGTCCGTCTGTTGACCCTCCAATATATGAGTGAGTCACCTTATGGGGCTCCGGTAATGGCAGAGGTGGATTTTTATGAGGTTTTAAACAAGAAATGACCATAACGTATATGAGTGAGTCACACGATGTGGCTCTGGTAATGTGGTGGTTCTTACGAGGTTTCCTCTCTGTTTATCACTGAATTAGGCAAGGAACAGTGTGATGTGGACAATCCATCTTCATATAAGTGAAATACTCTTGAGTACGACGTGAAACACCAATCAATCAAACAAACAAACAAATCATATGAGTGAAATACCCTTGATTACTTAAACCTAATCCAACAAAGAAACAAATAAATCCACTTGTAATTGATATGCAGACTTGAAGAACAAACCTATCCACTCCTCTCATGGAAACATGACACTGGTCATATGCATGCAGTTCAAAC
The DNA here is from genome assembly GCA_031763545.1 of Mopalia muscosa. Taxonomy (NCBI): domain Eukaryota; kingdom Metazoa; phylum Mollusca; class Polyplacophora; order Chitonida; family Mopaliidae; genus Mopalia; species Mopalia muscosa. Next base: position 2,559 of record JARFOD010117805.1, on the reverse strand, counting down.
TCTTAGCTATGTAAACCCAAAAAGTTTTGTGAAAATCACAAAATCTAGATCTCACCTCACATTGCTGTATGACAAAATCAGCAAATGCCATCAAGGTTACTTGCTCAGGAAGGAGCTGGTTTGCGTTTTAAACATAAATGCATAAACAAAACATATGCGAACCACTCTGGATCCTCAATTTTTTGCAAAATTTTCAGCTCATATGGAAATGCATTGTTGTCAGGAAAATGTCACAAGAAAATTAGACAGCATGCGCAAAATATGAATGTGTAAATGAAAAGGAAATAACTTATATATGTTTGAGATAACTTTCTTTGTCTTAACTGTATTAATTTTTACATATTTCATTCACTACCCATCTGTGTGGTTGTTGTAATCTGCTAAATGTGATATCCCCGTTACTTATCATGGAAGTTAACGATGAAAATGTCAAGTGTGAACTGCTATTTCAACTCCTCCGCATGTGTGGCTTCAATGTTATATTTACATTGAACATCCAGAGGGATAGAACAAGCTCCATGGAGCTTTAATCCCGCCAACTAAATTGTTTTATAATTTTGTATACTTTTTTGTCTTGTTGGTGAATAAATATATAAGCTTATTAAATGACCTTTCATCTAAGCCGTTCGACTGTAGTGCTGGAATGGGTAGTGATTTTCATACCAAGTTAGACAGTTTTGTGATACTCGAATACTAATCGAGTACTTGTGATGTATATATGACACTTTCTTAAACATGTACAGTTTAAAAGATTAGTTTCTATATGTCATTTAAACCATCATTATAAATCTGCTTGACTAAAATGACAGTGATTTATCGTCATCTTACTTATAGATGACATCCTGCCACTTCGAATTTGCTATTTATAGCTATTAAATATGGTGTTAGTGAGTAATTATCTTTAAAAAAACTGGCTCCAGATGCATTCATTTTATGTGAAAATATGTACGTTCAGTACAAAATATGCATCCCAATCCTAAGTGAAATGTCCTCTAGCTAAGGGCAGTACAATACGGGGGGTTGCAGTTATGACATTATGACAAAAAAAGTGAAGCCCTTTGCTAAATAAGCCTCTGGCCGTGGCTTAATGGTTAGCCAGTGCATTTACTAAAGCCTACTTTGATGTACCGTTCACACGATATGGCTCTGACAATTCCGGGGGTGGTTTTACGAGGTTTCTTCTCCATTTTCAACAGTACAATTATGCAAGGAACAGTGCGAATTGGACAATCCGTCATCAGATAAGTCATCAAACAAACAAACAAACCTTTTGCTAAATAACGTTATCTGTGTAAGGCAAGGAAGAGTTAATCCAGAATTTTTAACGTGGGCGTTATAGGAAATATTACCTGAACATCAAATATAAAACCAACAGCACTGACAAGCCGAAGTATGGGCAGTCTGCCCTACTGTACCTTAAAGGTCTAATAGTACAATATTCACAGAACGATTTGCAACTTTTCATTGAAAAATTATGCATACATGTGGAGAAATTGGGATTCGAACATCTGACTTTTTATTCAGAGTCAGCTGTGATTCGCGAGTGATGTCACCAGGGGAATTCATTGACGCTACTGGTATCTATAGAAACCTGACTGCCATTTTGCTATTTCTCATTATCTAGCAATTCTTTGTGTATCTCCGGTATGGATTCGTCATTATCCACCACGGAGTCGTCATCTGCCCTAGATTGTTGCGCATGGAGTTTCCCCTGCCTGCGTCACAGCTCAAATAACTTGTATGAAGAGTCGCAAGTTTATAAGTGAATAAAACAAGTTCTAAGCGTCAGAAAAATACAGGATTTATTTTACAAATAGTTTGTAGTATTATCTTTGTAATTCAGTCACTTTCAATCTGATTTAAAACCCATTTGGGAATACCTTTAAAGTGGCAACTTCATTTCGTAAAGGGACATCACTCTGCATTTCATAACTTCAAAACCTCAGTATTGAAGTTGTTTATGCTGTCAGCTCAAGAATATTTGAAGAATAAATTTTGCAACAAATCATTTATATGTAACACTTAAACATTATGGTTATGTTACTACTTAATGTGTGCATCTTTATATTTTGAACAATTGAAAAAAAGATATGTAAAAAATAAAAATCTGCCCGTAAAAAAATATTTGCTTAATATCTTCAAAACGAAAATGAATATCAAAAAAATGCATGACGTTTTTTTAGATAATGGCTTCAAGATTGTGCATCTTTACCGTATGAATGAAATACCTTTAACAGGCCTGTGCTGTAATCTTTTCCACTGGAACCTTTAAGGACTCTACCGCTAGTCAGGAGTAAAAAATGTGACGCAGAGGATTTCAAGATTCCAAATATATTGTGTTATATTTTGATTCGTTTTATTTTATAATAACAAAAAAAGAGAAAAACATCAAATAATTTTTTAAAACAGACCATTGTTTGTAACTTTTTTTTTTCTTAGATGGTTTGAGGTTTTTTCTCCAAACTTGCATGTCTGTGTAGACCGGTATTTAAACTAAAAAACCATCATAGGGTTTTTCTGAATTCAAGTTAGTTTTTGAACAATTGATAAAAATATATG